>VDFB02292527.1:5315370-5467446 GCA_007258455.2 Sequoia sempervirens | reverse complement strand
GCGTATCTTGCTCGTTTTAGCTCAGATTTTCGAATGAAAATAGGCATTGGAAAGCTGATTCCGTGCCGGATGCCATGGAACTAGTAATTTTTTCCAAATTTTCTGTTTGACTATTTTTTTTCCAGTCAAAGTGGGGTCTTTTTTTGCACTTTCGGGGCCCTAGAAGGTGCAAACGGACTCCGTTTTTCAAACTCGAATAGGCGTTGGAAAGCTCCCAGCATGCACTATTCAGAAATGTGATCTTTTTTCATCAAAAATTTACTAGGTACACAAATTTTGTATTAAGCATTTTTTGCTTTTTCAAGCTTTTCAGCTTTAAAAATTGTACTAGGGTTTGGGTTCTCGTATTGTGGGGGGGTGTTTTTTCTTGCTTTCTGTATTTTCCATCAGAAAACCAGAACACCAAAACTCTCAAAAACAATCAAACCCTTCTGCATCTTCTGTCTATTCTGAAAGATCACATAATAATAAAAAAAACAAGCAGGCACAGGTGCAGGGTTTAATGGCAGACTCTTCTTCGGTTGAGCGTCTTTCCCCACACAATTATCATACCCGGAAGGCACAGATGACAAGACTTCTTATGTCCAAAGGTTTATGGTCATGTTTGGATGATGTTCAACCTCAGTTACAATGTCAATTTGAGATCTTTCAACACAGGAATAGAATGGATGAGGCCATGGGGTTGTTATCCTTGCATGTTTCAAACAGTCTTCTCTTTCATCTCGAGGGTTGTGCAACTCCTCGAGCTATGTGGTTGAAGTTTGAAACACTTTTTGGCACCATTAATTAGTTTCGAGCACTTCAGATTGAGGCAGAATTGACCACTTTGGTACCTGATTCCTTTCCTTCTATTAAGGATTTCCTGATGAAATTCAAATCTCTTAGATCTTTGTTACATGGTTGTGGTAAAAACAAAATAGATACAGAGTGCATTTACCTGATTCTATCTAAGCTTTGAGGATCCTTCCAGATTTTCTCTTCTACCTTCTATTCCACCATGGATGCTTTGGGTCCACATTTTACCATGCCTTCTCTTGAGGTATTTTGTGATCGATTGACACGAGAGCAGGCCAAGCTCACACAGTTGGATACTCTTCCTGGATCAAAGAATAAAGCATTGGTTGCTCAGCCATCCCAAGGGAAACACAAGAAAAAACAGAAGCCGAAGACCGATTCAGTTGGCAATGAGAGTTCCTCCAAGCCACCACCTAAAACAAATTCAAAACCACAATCCAATCCTAAACAGGGTAAATCTTCTAAGTCTGGTGAGTCTTCCTCCAAGACTAAGAAGAATCCAGGTGATCCTTGTAGTTTCTGTGGCAAGGAAGGACATCTAGTTTCCAGGTGTTGGAAATGATTAGAGACTTTGGAGGAAGCCATGCAGCAGCATCATATTTCCTCACCTCAGCCTCCTTCTCCATCCACGGGGAAAGGTCATGCTCTTTCTGCACAAGCCTCTTCTTCAGGATCCACATGGATTATTGACTCTGGTGCTTCGCACCATATCTCACACTCACAGGATTTAGTCACTGCACTTGCTCATAGTGCTACTTCACAGATTGCAGTTGGTGACTCAGCACAACTCTCAGTTCAGGGTTCAGGTATTGTTTCATTGGATGGTGGTTGTCTACAGGATGTGCTTCTGGTTCCTGACATTTCAACAAACCTTCTATTTGTTTATCAGATTTGCCACTCTAGCTCTGGTAAGACAGTTGAGTTCTCACCACATGATGTGGTTATTCGAGACCTTCATGATCCTAACTTGGTTGTGGCTATTGGGAGTGTGGATTCTGCATCACGCTTATACAGATTTGATGGCTTTGAGAGTTCAGACACTATTGGTTCCTCTCTTATAGCACATGTAGATTCAGTGAGCAGACTTTGGCATGAGCATTTTGGCCATGTTAATTACAAATATCTACAGCAGATGAGTACTCATGCACTTGTGATTGGGCTCCCACAGATTTCTTGTACTGATGGTGTATGTTGAGGTTGTGTTCTTGGAAAACATCATCGAGATCCTTTTCCTAAGGGTCGAGCCACTCGTGCTAGGGCACCCCTAGAGTTGGTACATAATGATCTTATGTCGTTTCTGACTCCTTTTTTAGGGGCCCGCTATGTGCTCACTTTTAGAAGAAAACTCACCACTAAGTGTAGGGGTAGGCTATGGAAAAGGATAAAAACATGACAAACAACAAGCAAAGGGTTGAACTAACTCAGACTGATGACAAGCATTGGTATCACACAAGAAGACACTCCAGACAACACAATCCTAAAATTAGTATTATGGGTTTTCTAGCTCGATGTAGGCCCACCACCTTGAGGGGAAACCCCAAGGTTAATAATCCATGATACCGGGGTGGTTCTCTAGATCACCCTTTCTCGAAAAGGCGGATAGCTAGCAATTCAATGGCACAGGGTCATCATTAGATGCCATAGGCTCACCTTCATGCTCTCTCTCAGAGACTATCATAGTCCACCACAAGGATTTCTATATCAACCCAAGGGAGTACATGGTGAGTAACTTCGGGGTATGGTCCACATCCCCCGCACTACACCAATTTGTGACTGAAACATAGGTTTCTATCTAGGTTGAAAAGGCTATCTCGTGCATCCTTGATACACCAAGAGGGTGTGTGAGGCACAACCGTGAACACCAACCCATCAAAAGCATGTATCAAGAGCCCCAATGAGGTACTGAAAACTTAGACCAACCCTAGACGTCTTATCTAGGTATCACCCTAGCTTCGACACTTCACTAGACATGATGTAATCAGATTGGGGTACAACTTTCATTCTCCCCCCTTTATATACCCTGCCAGTAACACGTGGTTGGAATTGTTCCCCGAGTTATGAAATCTCAGGCAGGTCCCACTAAGGGAAGGAAATACTTGATGTTTTGACTAGTCCCTAGGCTCGCACATAGTGTAAGGGGAGAGCTTACATTCCCTAGCACTTCCTGGGTAGACTGGAATGGACTAGAATGAGTTGCAATTTCTCATCACCCAGGATCATCGAAAGGTGCAAGGGGAGTGGATACGTCAACAAATCACTCCCAAACACAGAAAAAAAAATTAATTGACCCTTTAATTATCTACGTGTGCCTAAATTAGTGAGAAAAAAAGACACACAGATAGAGCTAACTAGGGGTCTTCAACTGATCATCCTACAAAAAATGAATTAGTAGTTTTAATCTCCGGTCTTGGACAAATGATTTGTTGCAAAAACATTAGTACAATCACAAAATCACAAACAAACGAGTTAGCTGATTATTATCCAAAACCAAAATCAAGTGAATGCTCAAATCATAAAATTGAACGTTCTGGAATACCTCAAATTTCCCCCTGCGTAGAGTGATTTCACCTTAGTCTGTGATGCAATGTTGTCTATCTTCTAAAAAGGTGGGATCATGTTTTCCTTTTAGATGGAAGGGCGTACGCACTTTTTCCTCTGTGTTCAAATTGAGTTCGCCCCTTTCTATACTTTTGAGCGTATTCACCTCTAAAATCAATTGGTTTGAGTTAGGATCAGCAACTTCGCCTTTCAAATGAAAAGGTGTATGCGATTTCGCCTTTGTAGCTCATAGGTCCGCCTCTATATCGAGCGGATTCACCCGTCGGGGGTGGATTCACCCCTGCGTGTGAAATCCGAACCTACAAAAATTCAAACAACAACAAACATAAAGGTAGACCTGTGACGTGGGTCCCATTGGGCGTGCCAGAAATGTGTGCAAGTGTTTTTAACTACTCTAAGATGCAAAACTAAATGAAATGCAACAAGGGAAAACACAAAAAACACTCATGATTAGCCCTAGTTGAATTCAAACAAAGCATAAGAAAATGGAACTTTTCACCTTGTTCAAATTGATGATTCGGTTGGCCCTTGTTGATGCTCGATTATGTGCTCCTTGCTTAGAAAAATGGCATGCAACTATGATCAAAATGAAGCTAAAGTGATGAGGAATGCAATGGAGGATGGGTGTATGTGAATAGATGAAATATGGAGGCTCAAAATGTTGTAACAATGGTGATGGCTTGAATGGCTAAGTGATGGCTTGAATGCTTGTGTGATTGCTAGAGATTGCTAAAGTGGATTGAGTGATATTCAAAATGGAGGCCATTCCACTACTTTTAGGGTAAGTACCTCTTTCTTACCAGGATTGATCTGTTGTAAGAGATCAAGGGCAGTTGTTGAGAATATACATTTTGTTTTTTCAATTTCACAGGAGCAAAATATCTCTCCTCATCTCTCTTTCTCCATTTTTTCTTCCCTGTGATATTAGGTATTCTGCATGCATGTTAGAGTGTTCTTGGACTCTAAATTTGGATTTGACAACATTACAATGAGTACCATTAATATACTATTCCTCCCAACACTCACCTCCTGGTTTTACACATGAGTACCATTAGACATTCCTCTCAACACCACCTTCTCACCATCAACATGGAACTTAAGATCCATGTTATGAAAATTTAGAGTAATCTCACCTAATAAGTGAAGCCATTTGACACCCAAAATAATATCATGGTCTCCTATGCTAACAACATAAAATTCATCCTTTACTTCATAATTCCAAAGTAAGAGACTCATCTTAGGGATCCTTTTGGTACATTGAAGAGTAAATACATCAACAACCTTGATGTTAAATCCTTCAAATTATTCTATTTTTAGCCCTCTTCTAGCAACAATTCCTTCCTCAATAAAATTATGAATAGATCCAATGTCAGTAAGCATAGTGACTATTTGACCATACAAAACCCCATGAATCATAAAAGGATAGCACTTGCATGTACCTAAAATTTGAAGAAAATTACCTTTAATACTAGTCTTCTCTCCATTAAGCTTTTCTAGTATATTTTCTTTAAGATCAACTTGTTCTATTTTTTTTAATTCTAATTCATCATTGAAAACCACCTCTATGTAGTGAACTTGGCCTTTCCCAAGGAACCTATGACCAATAACCCAATGCTCCTTGCATGTGAATTATAATTTCTTCCTTCTTAATTCATTTTTTTCCTCATCATCTAACTTAGGGGGAAAAATCTTTGGCCAATTGTAAGTCTTCAAGAAAGCATTTTTGGATGGAAAAATATTCTTCTTAAACTTATTCTTAGGAAGCATAGTTTCAAGATTTAGAGCCCTCTTGATTGCTTCTTGCAAAGATGTAGGCTCAAAGACTTTGACCAAGCCCTCTATTGTTTCTATCAACCCTTTCATGAGAAACATAATCAATCTTCTTTTTGTGACATTAAGGACCATAACAAGTTTTTGTAAATTAGTAAATGTAACTTTCAATAGTGTCATTCTACCCAAGTTGGGCCAAATCACAAAAATACACCTCTAGGTCCTTTCTATCAAACCTCTTCATCAATTTATTTTTAAACTCATCATATGATTTTATGAGAGCACGGCCCTAAATTAACTAACCCATGGTACCACCATTTATGGGAAACTCCTTCAAGTTGAAGAGTTGCAACTTTAATGGTCTCATCCTCCACAATGGGCATTAGGGATAAGTAATTATCTAGCTTTTGAATCAATTTACGAGTTGTGCTCTTCCCACTTCCATCAAATGGGGAAAGTATTAGTTTTCCCAATGTATTTTGGCAGTCCCTTTATTGAGTTTGGTGTCTATACTCTTGTTTAGTCCAACCTCTAAATATCTTCTAATTCATGAACTAATTAAGGTACAAATCATTTTGAATCTCTTGAGGGAGAACTTGGTACTAAGCATAAAATGCAATGATCTAATCAATAGTTGACACTTCCACTTTTGGTTTATGAATTTATTCTTCTTGTTTGATAAAGGTAGGCTGAAATGGCCTAATTGTAGAATACATAGTGGCTCTAGAGTACTGATTTACATTGTTTGTATGATGATTTGTAGTTCTTGATGTACCTTCATCACCAAAATGTTGTTGGGGCATGCTCATATGTTGGTCCATCATTGTAATCTACTATGCCATCATGTCCATCATCACACAAAATTTCCTTCAACCCTTTTATTAAGACTATCACCCATTTTAATCTCCTTTCCTTTAATTGCTATATTATGTACTTCTACTTTTGGAATACCCTCTGAGGTTTGATTTTTAGTACAATCCTCAAAATTTAAGAATTGAAACTATTTTTTAGACTCTCTTTGATAGTATCTACTCTTTGTCACTTGGATTCATGAAATAATAATTATTGCATGGTAAGATTAGCTCTAACAATCATAGGTTGGAAAGATCTCCAACTTTGGTACCATTGTAACAACCCACCCTATTTTTTTATATATATTTTTGCAATATAGAAATGCACATGCAATGCCTCCAAAATTTTTGATCACTTAGATCTCAACGTGGGAAAAGTGAGAGCATATAGTTCTTCAACCACACCACTATCTATGATGTATGCAAGAATATGAATGGTGATAAGTTGACTAAAGTACACAGGTGCCTAAGCCAACCTAATCAACACCTCTTCGATAGACTACATGAATGCAATGTAAGCCATCAACAAAATGCTTAAGCTTGATTCAAACTAAAATGGTCGATAATGCCAACTTATTCAATTTCAAAACAGGTTGAATGATATGTTATAATAATTGGTAATAAACCATCTAATCTTACAAAATTAAATGCCCATAAGAACATGATCCTCTAGTGTTATTACCATCTGAGGTCGACAAGATATACATGAGATGCATTATAATTTATCAAATTAACAAGTACATTGGTCAAACAAGATGATATAATATTTTGATTATAAGATTAGATTGTTGTAACACAAATTAACATGAAAGATGAATAATAAGAGTTAAATATCACTCTAACAATAGCAAAACACATAACCAATTGAAATATACCTCTTATAAATGATGTAAGGTGTTGATGCAAGTCTGATAACACTTTGATACTCATGTCACATTGTTAAATTACACTGATGCATTTTGGAAACACACCCCATATAGTTGTAGATAAAACTCGGATGCACACAAATCCAACTAATATTGAAACACTATTGAAAATATACTCATTTCTCCATATAATTGATGTAGAGGATACTTATGAGACATATTATATTGGTATAGGTTTGATACAAAGCATAATTTCTACTAGTACAATAGGTACAAACTTGTAGAAAACTCATTTAAATTGCTAAACTCCAAAAAATATATAACACAATATTTAACACTCCAAAAATATGTCAAAACACATCAAAAATATCTATTGAAACAACAACTAGAAATCAAACTCAAATTTATAGCACAACTTTAAATTTAGGATTAAATCACCAAATCTAGCTAGGAGGTTTTTCATCCCTAAAGCGGGTATTTCAAGAGGGGTTTCATCCTCAAGAGATATGAAGAATTTAATTCTTTCTTATATCACAAGAGAAATTGAAATAAATAGTATCCCTTCTTCTCAAGATATAACCTCCTTTTATAGTTTTTGATTAGAGGTAAAAAAATGGGTTTTGAAGGGCCCCAAAAAACTTTACAAAAGAGGGTGGCTAAAACTAAAGAAAACTACATAATGTATATATCAACCCATACACAGTGAACCAATAGTAAAACATCAACCAAAATTGAGGACCCCGATCAATAGCACTACATGTTCTTCAGGATATCAGTAGCCTCCACATCGCTCGCCACAACCTTCTGAACATCATCCAAGACATCAGATAGTTCTTTACCAAGAACCCTAGCCTAAGCCTTGGTCTTATTTCTCATTCTAGCCCCAAGCCCACCCACATTCACCTCACCAATCAAAACATTATTCTTATCCCCACCCTTATCAACAAAAACCTCTTCCTCCATCAGCTTGCCACCAACACCAACCACTTTAGAATGAACAATCTCCTTGCATTTCTTAGCACTATCAAAAGGAGAGGTAATACCAATAGACTCAAAATTAACCACAGATTTAATCCCCTCCCCACCCTTGTCCATGTTAGCACAAATCCTCTCCAGTTGATCTTCCAGGGTGATAACTCTACCTTCTAGATTTTTCTTCATCCGAAGTGTTTCCTCCGCCACAATATTCAAAGAGTTAAACAGTTCATCAATCTGGTTTTGAACTGAAGACTCATTAGCTTTACTCATCATACCCTGAACTTTAACATTGATCATGTTAAGTTTATGGAACACCCATTTGAACAATTTTAATAAAACAATGGAACCCTCTCTAGCAGTTCCCAAAACATCGAAAATATCTTCCCTATCAAAGTTGAAAACCCCCTTACCCACAATATCATCCTCCTGAGAGGAACTTACCTTGTCCTGACTGGAAAAGACGTCCTTACCCTTCCCAACAACAACCAAAATTTTTATTTTTTGAATGGATTCTACAATCTCCTCAGCCACAACCTTTCTTTTCTTCTACCTATCCAAGTCCACAATTAGGGAATCCACAACACCCTGTCTGCCCTCATCCAAAACCTTCCCTTTCTTCTACATATCTAGGTCCACAACCGAGGAATCAACATCACCCTATATGTCTGCCATCTTGAGGGGGGAGTTCCTCTCAAGCACTTGACTCACAGACCTTAAAACTAGTTTCTTCTTGCTTCCCACCTCTAGCTCCTTCTGCTTTGTCCCCAAAATAGGGGGTGGTGACAATGCCTCACCAACCAATTCTTTCTTCTCCTTTAGGAATGTACTCGACATTTTAGTAGCCACCTCATCACTACAGGTCTCATAACCCTTATTAGGGATCGACACCCCTTTCTTTGACTTACCCACTATAGGGGGTTGTGGGACCACCTCCATGGAAGCAAGACAATTTGGGACATAGTCCACATCCTCAAATTTTGACTCCTTTTCGAAGACAAGTTTCCTATTCTTCCCTTTTTTGCTAGCCAACTTCTCTTCAGAAACTGTATCATACTCATCCATTGGATTCAACTGCTTATCCTTAAGGGTAGCAATCGACTTAGACACCTCAAAGGCTTTAGAATAGTCAGATATTAGAAGCATGAGCCCCACATGCAAAACCAAATTTTTGGGGTTTCTTTTATGGTCCTTGAGACCAAAATCCAAAGAAGCCAAGAGATAGTAAGGAGAGGAAATTATTTTTTTTGTGGTGGAAATGATTGAGCATAATAAAGTGGTAAGTATTTATTGTAGAGAAGCATCCTTCCAGGGTGATATATCTCATGAGTTCCTCAACCACATTCCACCATAGCACCTTGAGAGAGCTCCTCTGGTAACCACCACTCTTCGCCATCTTCAGTTCTTGAGCTTCATCCACTTTGAAAAAAGTTTGCATGGTTGTCTATGATTCCTTCTTGTCTCTAAAAACTTTCATACCATTTTTAGACAACCCAATGATATTGGATATAAAATCTTCATTCACATCAAACTATATTCTTCCCAACTTCAAAACCCTGTTGTTCCATGCAAATCAAACAATGTCTTTATCTCTGGGTTGTTATCATGAAATCTTTCTAGGTACGAAGTCAGCCCACCTTTCTCTAAAACCTGCCATACCTCCAGCTTCTTCTTGATAGCATCACAAGAAAAAGGCTATGTGCGGTTCCTATCACCTCCCATGTCTACAGAATTTGCAGAGTCAAGAAGCTTGATAACTTTGAATGTAATTAGGAGAAACCTCAAGAAGGCGATACAAAGAATGCCCACAATCCATGTGAAAATAGAATTAAGGCAAGAGAAAATAATGATCCTAGAGTTTTTTTCCCTACGGATATCAACCAAGGTATAATCAAATTGATTCAAATCTAGCTTACCATCCTTCCACATAATCACCTGCCACATGAAGATAGTCATGCATGCCTCGAGCCTTAATAAATCATCAATCAATTTAAATTTGGAAATCATGATTAATACTTGCAATTTCCTCCATAGGGAGGGGGTCATTCAAACCCCATTCCCTAACACCTCTAACTTCAAGATTAGAAAAGACATCAGCTAATCTGTTTCCTTCTCTCAAAATATAAGAAATGTAATACTCATCAAAGGATTTAAGAATATCAATAGAATCCCTAATCAAAGATTCAATAGTCCATGAAGGGGCAGCACAATTCTTTAGATTATTAATGATATTGAGAGAATCGCCCTCAAGCCATACTTTCTTATAACCTTTAACTTGTGCCAACTTTAGACCATGATAGGTTGCATCCGCTTCCCCATAGTGGTTTTTCTAGGTTCCCAAAGGGAGCGCCAGAGTAGAAACGAGCCTACCATTAGAATTTCTGATCACTCCCCCACAACCTATAGGTCCCGGATTCACCTTAGTAGCTCCATCAAAATTAACCTTCATCCAGCCATCCGGAGGAGCTTTCCACACAACATCTTCTCTAGAGGCTTTCCCTTTGGTAACCAAAAGGGAAATATCATAGGGAAGCTTCCAATTATGTGCTATAGAAATATCATAGGGACTAAGATTAATCTTCGGCCCATTGTAAAAAGTAATCCTGGAAATAATTTTTTTTTTAATAGCTGCACAGATTTTATAGGCCACAAAGATAGCAGGGATGAAAAAACTCCTAAAAATCCTATTATTGAGCTCAAGCCAAATTCTCCAAGAAATATGAGGAAGAGAAAGAGACCACATAACCAATAGAGTAGGATTGGATGAGGGTCCAATCCATTGAGACCATAAATCCTTAATTAAAGCAGGGAACACCCAATTAAGGTTCTAAAGAGAGAGCACATGGGCCCACACAATTCTAACAAATCTGTAGCCAATTAGTAGATGGAAAGAATTTTCAGATTCCTTCTCACAAAGAAAGCACCTGTTAGGCATCATAAAACCTCTCTTGACCAAATTTTCAATAGTTAATACCTTGTTCTGGAAAAAGAGCCAAAAGAAAATATTAACCTTAGGAATCAATCTAGAAGAATAAGGTGGCCCAAAAAGGAGCATGACCAACAAAGGAATCATTAAGATGAAGAGCTGAAGAAACAGAGAAGTTACCATTAGAAGAAGACCTCCAAACAAATTTATCAGAAGAAGGGAGAGAAGGAATATGAACCAAGGAAAGGGCCTTAAAGAGATCCTCCAGCCCTGGATCAACCTCGTGCAACCTTTTCCAACAACATCCATCAATATAATTAGCAACAAATCTGCCAAACCACTGCACACACCAATCCATGAAAGGTTGAGCCCAAGGCTCATCTTTAAGAGGCATGTTACCAAACTAGCTATCTTTCCATAACAAAATTTTCCTTCCATTTCCCAATTGCCAAAAAAGACCCTTGGAGACAAGCCTGCGGGCCTTAACCATACAATTCCAAAGAGTGGATCCAAATGGGGAGGAGAAGTCAAGAGATAAGAAATCCATTATACCATCAACACCCCATAAGTATTTACTCCAAGAAATTTTTTCCCATTCATTCTTAGCCAACATCAAGTTCCACAACTATTTTCCAAGAAGGGCGACATTAAACTCTCTAATTTTATGGATTCCAAGACCACCAACCTTTTTGGGTCTACATACATCATCCCAAGAAACCAAATGAATTATTCTCTTATCCTCAACACCATACTAGAGGAAATTTTTCTAAATTCCCTCCAGTTTATCCACAAATTTCCTAGGCATATAAAATAAACTGAGAGCATAAACAAGAAGATTCTGAAAAGTAGACTTAATCAGCTAGACTTTCTCGGCTTGGCTCATCAACGCACCCTTCCAATCAACCAATTTAGAATTAAATTTATCAATCAAACCCCACCAAAAGGACTCAAAAACATTAAAACACAAGGGAAGAGCCAAATAAGATACAAGGAGTTCACCAATCTGGCACTGCATGATTCTAGCAATTTTAATCTACCTATGGATCAGAGTGTTGAAAAAGAAAATAACACTCTTGGGTAAGCTAACCTTCTACCCCGAAGAATCCTCATACCTCTGTAAAATAAGTTTAATAGCCTTAGCCTCCTTAATAGACAACTCCCCAAGCATAAGAGAATCATCAACAAACTGCCGATGGGAGCAGATAAGATTACTGGAAGAGGGAGCTAATCCAAACATGACACCAAAGTTAATAAATCTTTGGATGAGATGACCCAAATATTCCACCATGATAATAAATAGAAAATGAGATATTGTATCTCCTTGCCTCAGACCCCTAGAACAATCAAAGAGAGGAGAGGGAGACCCATTGATAAGGACTAAGAACTGAGGGCTAGAGATAAACTGAAGCACAAGAGCCACCAATTTTTCCCCAAAACCAAAAGAGGCCAAAATCTTAGAAAGAAAGCCCCAATCAACTCTATCATAAGCTTTAAGTAAGTCAAGATTCAAAATAAACCCAACATTCTTATTAACAGTTAATGAGTGAATATTCTCATGAACAGAGAATAAAATCCAAAATTTTCCTACGAGCCACAAACCCATTTTACTGAGGCGAAATGATAAGAGGTAGGGCCCTTTGCAATCTAACCACCAACACCTTAGAGAAGATCTTATAAGCCAAGTTTTATAAACTAATAGGATGGAACTCATCAAAAGAAGAGGCACCTAGTTTCTTAGGCATTAGGACAATAAAAGAGGATTTCAATTCCTTCAAAAGAGAACTAGTCCGAAAGAATTCCTTAGTAGAAGCAACAACATCCTTGGCTATAATTTCCCAAAAGGACTGAAAAAAGAACATAGGAAAGCCATCCGTACTCGGTGCCTTATTTCCTTCAAAAGAGAAAACAACACTTCTAATCTCCTCCACCGACGGAATGCACACCATTTGCCTATTAATATCATCATATATGATTTGAGGGATATCCCTAAGAATATCCTCCTGATAAGCCAAGTCAAGCTCCCCCTCCATCGCAAGCAAGTTAGAGAAGTAGGAAGAAGTTGCAAACTGCAAATCAACATCCTTCTCCAAAACTTTATTATTGAAATTGATTATTTTAATGTGGTTAGAAGCTCTATGTTTAAGCGTAGAGATGTAATAAAAATTAGTATCTTGTGCTCGCTTTTCAACCACATAATCCTAGAACATTACATCCAAAATTCCTCCTCCTTAGCAGCAATATTATGCAATCTAGAGAGAAGGGAATTTTCTTTCATAACCAAGGTATGATCATACCTAGACACTTGGATAGATTGTTGCAAAACTTGAAGCTCCTCAGTCACCCCCTCCTTGTCCAAAAAAATGTGGCCAAAAGAAGTCTGATTCCATTTTCTAACATTTTCCTTCACATTAGAAAGCTTTTTAGCAACTCTAAACATAGCTGAGCCATCCACTTGAATGTTCCACCAATTATGAACCAAATTACTGAGATCGAGATGACAAGTCCATATCCTCTCAAATCTAAATAGAAAATTTTTCTTCCCTCCCAACAGATCCAACAAAAAAGACAAAGGGAAGTGATTTGAACCCAATCTTGTCAAAGCTGAGTGCGAGAAAGAATAATAAACCAACCAATCAGGGGTAATAAGAGCACGATCAAGCTTGACTTGGATAAGAGTATCTCCCACCCACCGATTAGACCAAGTGAAAGAAGCACCTTTGAGGTCCAAGTCAAGAAGAGCATTATCATTAATAAGATTCATTAGATCATATCTACTGTCATCCACAATCTGCGATCCACCCATCCTATCAACATCATGCAAGGGCTTATTAAAATCCCCCATAACTAGCCAATTACCAATAGGATGCAACACTTTGAAGGAGCCAAGGCTCTCCCAAATTTTTTTTCTAGCACTCTTACTATTAGGAGCATAGATGTTAGACATAGTCCAAGAGAACTTATCATGCAAATTAATAAAGGAAGTTTCCATATGGTTACAATCATTGAACACCTCAACCCCCTGAATCAACCTAAGATTCTAAAAAATCACAATCCCTCCTGATGCACCCACCACATCAAAGCAGTGCATCTCATAGTCCTTAAAAAGCTTATTCTTTAGCCTAGATAATTTATCCATACCCATTTTAGTTTCTTGTATTAACACAATATCAGGGCGATGATCTCTTACCAAATTAGCAAGAAGATCATTCTTATGAGGGTGATTTAACCCTCTCATATTCCAGGAGATGATCTTCATAAGAGCTTATGGGAGGTGTTCTTGGAGCACATCTCCAACAAAGTTCTTTGCGTACCATCAGCCATGTCCATTTGGCTCTCCTTCTCCCTAGTAACATTTGCAAGAGGGAATCCTCTACCTCTTGACTCAGACCCACGGTCTAACCATTGCATGTTCTTGGTCACAATTCCTGGTGAGGGGGAATGCTTTTTTCTGTTACACCCTCAAACTAAAATGTAAGGAGGATTATCCAGATCCTTAGGTTCCCCAGTGTCCTTAACTTTAGAAAAAACTCCAAGCACAAGTAATATCCTTCTTCCTTTTATAAAATTAGTAGCCCTCACCCTTGTCCATGTGGCAACATTTGGTTGTACTACACTAGCTTCTTGAATTGCATTTTCCACTCAGGAAGAAGGCTATTACTTGTGCTCTCACTATGGTGAAAACTTGGAATACTGGGGAACCTGAGGATCTAGATAATCCTCCTTACATTACTTGTCCTTTTATAGTTATTCACTATGTTTTAGTTTTTTTTTTTTCATTGTTTTTTAGGAAACATTTTTGTTTTTTGCTTTTTCCAAAAGTGGTTTTTTCTTTTTGAAAAAAATGTTTTTTTTTCTTTTTCATTTCTTTTTTTGAAAAATATTTTTTCCTTAATTAAATAATATAAAAAGTATCCTTATGACCACTTTTCATCACCTTGATCCTAGAAACACTTTATTTTCACATTTAAACACCTTTTTAAATAATTAAGTGTAAGTTGTCAATTAAAATGTTAAAATGTAACCTTTTGACAACTAAATTTATTATTAAAGGGGTAAAAACTTTATTGAAATTCAGAAAAGAGTATTACAACAAATCAGCAAACCAAAATCCCAAAAACCACAAGAATAAATTAAACAAAGCGAGAGTCCACATCATCCATCACCATTACCCACTCCATCCTCAGCAAGAATCTCCTCCAGGTCATGATGGAGCTCATGAGAAACCTGTCCCCACTCATGAACCCTCCATCCATCTACATGCTTAGAAGCCCATCTAGCCAAATAATCAGCTGCCCTATTCCACTCCCATGGAATATGGACAAAAGACACCATCTCCATCAAAGAACTAAAATGTAGAATCTGTTGAACCATCATAGCCAACTGCAAGTTAACTCTAGACACCTTCCATTCATTTAGAAAATTTATCAACACTTGTGAATCAGATTCACAAATAACCTTGCGCCACCCCAAAGAAAAAGCCCACTCAAAAGCATAAAGGATTGCAATACCTTCCATAAGATTAATGGGTTGCATCCCTTCATGAACAAAGAAGAAGAATACCATCAAACCCATAGAATCCCTACCAATACCACCAATCCCAGTAGGGCCAGGATTGCCTCTAGAAGAACCATCAGTTTTAATCTTCAAAATTCCAACCGAAGGGGGCATCCATCTACCCACCCTTTGAACTCTTTGTTTCACGCGCCAACCTTTCCTAAAACAAGCAGCAACCAAGGACATCCCTAGGATCCCCAATCTATCCACCATCTCTGCATCCCCTCTCTCCAAAGGAAACCCCACCACACACTTGGCAGCCATAGTTTCCCGAATCATTCTTGGAATTCTTTGCCAGACTTGCTGAATCAACATCTTTTCACCACAAAATATTCTGGGATTCCATTCCAACCAATTTTGACAACTTAATTTAATTATTTCAATTATTTTCTCTTTTCTAATGCAAATCAACTTTCAATTTTTTTGGAAAATAAGATAATGGCCAAGTAATTACTCATGTACGAGAAGGGGACATTACACCCCCCAATTTCATTCATTTTTTGAAATATTATTTTTTAATTTTTTTTTTTTAAAATAAAATATTTTGAAAACATGCCAATCTATTTTTTGGAGGAATATTAGTAGAGGTATTTTTTTCCCAAGTTACCTCTATTTTTGGTGACCCTCTAGATTTGATGATGATTAGGCCAAATTTGGCAATGACATCAATTTACATTTTTCCCCCTTCATGGATGAAGTTTTAGTTTTGACACTTAGAATCCAAAGACCTCGTTCTTGCTCATTTGAGCTCCTTTATTATTTTTTTTAATTTGGTAAAATTTTCCCTCTTCATGATGGTATAAATGATTTTTAGTTTGTGGTTCTGATTTTTTTAGAATTTCAATTTTCTCAGCAATCTATTTGTGCAATTATCATTTTGGGAGCTTTCAATGGCCATAAAATTTACATACAAACTCCTTTTTGGGTGTAATTTTTTTAAAAAAATTGCATATTTTTATGCATACTTTACAATGGTTCCTTATATTTCCTCTCATATTCTATCAAAATTGTATTTTTAGCATGTGGTCTTTTTTGACATTATAGGCATCTTTTGGATGCACACTTTCATTTATAGATGTATCGAGATAAAGTGTCACTTTTGTGTATGCTCTTTATGGATTTTAGACATCATGTTGTGCCATATTTTTTACTATTATGTTATAAAATATCATGTGGGGTTTGTTATGTGCACCTTCTTGTTTGTAATCACAACCTTGTCTACCTTCATTTGTGTGTGTCTTGGTTTGCACACCCGTTTTTAGTTGCAGGAACTGTCTTGTGCATGTTCAAATATTGTTTCTTCTCCTTCATGCACTACATGGTGACACACCATTTCAATGGGCTTGTCATTCCTCTCCCTTGTTAGCATTATAGGGGTTGGTGTTTCTTACTATTGGTGCTAAGGCTTCCTTGATTTTTCTTTTAAGTGAAATTTGTATCTAGTATTTGTTCCTAATAATTAGATAGATGTACCAGCTAGTCATCCATGAATTTTGGTGAGATGAAACACTTACTATAGATACTCTTGCATTCCTATTTTTTGGAGGTGACCTTGCATCCTCGGTTGATTAGTTTCTTTGAACTATTGACACATGTATTTTTAACTTTGAAGTATTGCTTGCATTGATTGAGTAGTATTGTTGGGGTCACTCATGTTAATGATGTGTCATCAGTATCTTCAACTATCAAATTATTTCCTTTTTTTCCCATTTGATCATTATTCAAGTAATGTTGTTAGGGGCATTGACGCAGATTTTTTCCTTCTTGATCTTGATCTTGATCATTATTTTAGTGGAGGTTCTTATCTTCAACACTATAATAGTCATATTTTGATATTTGTTTACAAATTCTTCATTCTTCTATGGTGTTCTTCATGTTCCTACTATTTTTTGGATATTATTTTTTAGGCTTCTTAGCCTTTCATATTTTGCTCTCTTTCAGAGAGGAGTTTTTTCCATGAGGTTTTCTCCTTTTCTTTGGTTATGAGAGATCTTTTTCACTTGTTCATGGGTACCTCATGAGGCTTAGTTTTCAAGACCCATCTTTTGTATCTTATGCATTCATCATTTAAATATTTTAGCTACTCCTTAAGTTGCACTTAGTGGGTTGTTAGAGTAAAAGGGTTTTTACCTATTTAATTATTTATTTGCTTATGTCCCTTTTCACTCTAGCTAATTAAGCTTACTTAAGTCATGTTATTTTTGTGTCTCAAGCTAGAGGATGAGACACATGTCATGATCTCCTTTTATCCTCACCTATATTTTATCTAGGGTTGCTTTTTTATTTTCCTTTTATAAGTATTGTTTATAGTATTCATTTAATTATGAGGTTCACACATTAATGATGATTCATGTTTTGGATCAATAACTCCTGACCCTTGTAGATGTACTTTTTATCTCTTTGTGTGGCAAGTGATCCTTGGGAGTTTTAGTGTTGATGAATCAAGTCCAACATGGTATTAGAGCTCCAAATCTACAATTAATTATCTATTTTTTGAGAGATCTAGATAAATTAAAAAAAAAATAGAGCCTTCTAGAGTAAAACAAACCTCACAATTATGGTCAAAATGCCTAAAAACCCATATTTTCATATAAGGCACACTAGGGTTTGGTGATGGGATTTTTTTGAGTTTTTTGAGGGGTCATTGGGCAACCTTGTACGACCATATGGATCCATATGATGGTACAATGATCATTAGTACACCTTCAAAATCCATGCCTAGTTCTTAGAAAATGCATTTGTTTTGTTTCCATTCCTATGTGATTGCCATTATTATTTGGTTGGCCCTTTTATTTTATTTTTTTGGAAAATTTTATTATTAAAAAATGAAAATATTTTTTTAAAATTAGTTTACAGTACCAAAGTTACTAGCCTCATAGGGGCACAATAGCCTCAAACCCCACCACTTAAAATGGGCATGATACTTAAGGGTGTCACTACCCTATCCATGACCTAGGTCATATATAGGGTGGACACCCATTGGGATATGCCCATATTTATAGGGGTGGTGGCAGTTTTAAGCCCCATGTTGCCTGCCCCATTTCCTTCATTTTTTTAAAAGAATTTTTTTAAATAATATTTTTTTAAATAAAATATTTTGAAAACATGTCATTCCTTTTTTGGAGGAATTTTTTAGTAGAGGGATTTCCCCCCCCTAGTTAAGTCTATTTTTAGTAGACCTTCATCTTTGGTAGTAGTTTGGCTAAATTTGGTAGTGACATTAGTAGCCATTCCCCCTCCCCCCCACTTCACGGATGGAGTTTTGTTTTAGCATTTAGAATTCAAAGATCTTATTCTTGTTATCTAAGCTCCTTTTCTAGATTTTTTTTTTTTGAAATAGGGTAAAATTGCATGATGCGTATGATGGTGTAGATGTTTTTAGTTTAGAGTTTTGGTTTTTTAGAATTTCAACTTTCTTAGCAATCTAGTTGTGTAGTCTCATTTTGGGAGATTTGAAGGACCGTAAATTTAGCATACAAAGTCCTTTTTGGGTGTTTTTTTTTTTGAAATTGCATATTTTGTGCATACTTTACAATGGTTCCTTATATTTCCTCTCAACTTCTATCAATTTTTATTTTTTAGTATGTGGTACTTTTTGGACATCATAGGCATCTCTTGGATGCACTCTTTCATTTGTGGATGCATTGAGATAAATTTCCACTCTTGTGTATAAATTTTGGGGATTTTGCACATCATGTTGTGTTATATTTTGTACTCACACTATGCTATAAAGTGTCATGGGGGACTTGTTATGTGCATCTTCTTGCTTGCAATCACAACCTTATTTACCTTTATGCTACCCTATTGACACAAATGGTAGTCGTACACCAATAGATAGATAAAATTCTCACATAGACTCCATGGGAACCTATCTTTATTGAAAGATTGCATTGGGACAACCTAAATCTAAGGTTAACTCAACTTAATCCGAAAGCTCATTTATGTCAGGTTTTGATCTACTAGGTTTGCTCAGGGTTCGTTGTGATAATGTTGCTACACACGAGGGGTAAACTATCCTTACAGTTTTGGAAGGTATCATAAAGATATGAAAATAATCTTGGTCTGGTCATTCAATAACTTCATGAAATCAACAAATTTGCAATAAGATTTCATGAAATTCAAATAACTTGCATTTATCCAAGTAGATTTAGCTTTAAGTATTCAACAATTTCATGGAATCAAAAGATTTGCAATAAAACTCCATGCATTCATTACTTCTTTTAGAATATTTTCTAAAATTTAAACATTTATTCTAAAATAAAGCATAACAAATTACTAAAAAGTAAAATTTCTCTTAGGTATTATCCACGCTTGCCTCAAGAAATAACCAAACCAAAGCAAACCATTCCATACGTCACCATATTGCTTCACAACTAGTCACAAAATGATGTGATATTTTAAAGAAAATGGGGATTATTTGTCATTGGATAGTGTCAATATGCACCCTTAAATAATGCATCACACACTCTTGTTTGATAGGAACAAAAAATCAGCTATGTAAGATTTCATATTAATAAGTATCTTTGAAATTGGATCTGATATTGATTAACTTCTAATGAAACATAGAAGTTCTTAATCTAGAATGGAACAAAAAACAAGGAAAAGAACTATGACCAATGACATAGCATAGGTTAACTACACCTAATCCATATGGATTCAAAGCATATTTAAACCACTAAGAATCAATCCCAATAAGATATTTAAAGTAAACAAAGTGAAGAAGCCATTAAAACTAACATTCTAAAACATGAAAGCTTGAAAAACATGTATTCTAAGCCATTGAATTTTATCCTATTGGGGGATTCTTGTCTCATTGATGTGGAATGGTGACCCTTTCCCAATCCCTTAGATAATATGAGCCTTTCCAATTGATTTTGTTGATTAAAATCAATGGAAACTAATGAAAAGGATGAATGAAAGCATGATAAAAGATAAATTAACTTGATAAAAGCTAAGATGTTTGATGAAAGTGTATGCAATCCTATTCTAAATGTGTACACGATTAAAAAATTCAAGCCTTAGATTCCAAAATATACTAAATGAACACAATTAAGTTACCATAGAAGCAATTAATGGATGCTTTAAGCTACTATGATCAAGATTCTAAACTAAAAAAGCTAAATGTATGCTAAATATGGATGCAAGGTGAGTCTGATTTTCAATAGCATAAGTTTGCTCCGAAAAGGTGGATCCCTATTCAATAGATGTAAGGTCTATTTATAGAATAGGAAAAAAGGAACCAGTGGTCAAGATTGAAAGAATCAATCAATGGTCAGGATGGAAAGAAAATGGAGGCATGGATCATGGATTCCCATCAAGGGTTGAGAATGCAAATTGATATTTAATCAATGGCTCACAATCATGCAAAGAAGGACATTTCAAAACTTGCTCAAGAAGTTTGTTGAAAGTTTGTTATAGGGAGGAATATTCCCTTTTTTGAATGAGTGAAAGGCGAGAATATTCTCAAAGAATATTCTCATGGATGAGGAAAATTAGCATTTAGTTAATTAAAACCAAATTCTAATGTGCAAAGGGGAAGGAATATTCCATGAGAATATTCCCTTTTGGAGGAATGTGCAAAGGAGGAATATTCCAAGGAATATTCCCTTGCAAGTAGGAGAGTTAGAATTAATTGGTAATTTGATAATTAAAAAAAAGTTCCAATTATATGCAATTTAGATGAATTTAGGATATCCATTAAATAATTAAGTTATTTAATGAAAAGGGATCAAAATGACATTAAATTAAATAAGTAAGATTATTTTATTTAAATGAGAGGACTTAGGTTGTTAAAATTAAATATTTTGATTTATCCAATTTAATAGGACGAAAGGCTAGCATGAAAGGGGTAGGAATTAACCTAATTAGATTAATCAAATTAATAGATGAAAATGATGTATTTAATCAAATAGCTAGGCTAATTTAATCAAACAAGCAAAAAGAGGATGGATTTTAGGATGAAACAGTGTTAGTATATCAACTTCGAGTGTGTAGTATGATTTAGGACATTTTTAAGTGTCTACAAGAACAAAACTTGAAAAAATTTGGTTCTTTGACATCCACAAATTCTAAACTTAAAATAAAATAAAACATCCCCCAACCTTTTATAGGAACAAGACGTTTGAGAAGTTCAATCAACACATGAGATGAAATCCAAGGGACGAATCACAATAAGGAACGTGGAATATGACAACTAGCAGGAGAACGTCTGAATAAGTCAACAGATGTCAACCTTCTTTAGTACTTTAAAACCTTTCAGGACCTATATCCTTAAAATATAATCAAGGTGTTAACTTGGAGCCGAGTATATTTGTCAAACAAAATATAGGAACTTCCTCTGCTAGATATTCAAAGTGATCAGGTGGAACCATATATAGATACTACAATCCACTAGCACTTTTGTTCCCACACTCAGGTTTTGACTTGGGCTTAAAACACCCGGAGGTAAATTACCAAGGATCAAAGTACTCTCCTTCATCGCATGCGTAATACTCGGTTTCTCGGTATTTCTTCATCTCAAGCTCTTCCTTCACATGGAATCCCAAAGTGTATTGCCCAACTTGGTCATATTATTACTCACGATCCAGATTTTCCTAACCATCCATACCTGAATACTCCATCACAATCTGTTCCTCCTACACATAAAAATTTCATATATCAATCCCTTTTAAAATATTCATAAAACTCTCATTAAAATAAAACCATTATCAAAAAATCATCCTTTTAAATTAAATCATAAATAACGCGTTGTTAATACATTCATGTGTAATCATGCTTTTAGGTAGGTTACCAGACATTTTAAGCTCCTGGGAAAAATTTTACAATCAATTTCAACCTTTCAACATGCATTGTTACTTGGCACTCAATACTCGACAAACTTCAATTTTTATCAGAACAAAATTTATTCGAGCCCCAGATACCACTGGAACCTTCACTTCCGGACCATGATACCTACCAAACCTTGCATTAAACATTCCAACCAATCTGGCCTTCTGGTACTCGATGTCTAGTAGACCCGACACTCAGTACGTTCAAATACACAAATTACCTCAAAGACTTCCTTTTTTAACATCAACTTTCGGTGACCCTTTGCCAACCAACATCTGCCATATGTGCTAATGTTTTCACTTGGGTCCCCAAGCCTTACATTCTTGGGGCATGTTGTGAGACCACACAACATACCCCATTTTAATTGCAGATACTCTCTTATGCAAGTTAAAATACAATTTCTTATCCCTCATGTACTTCATGGGGACATATAGTTTCAATAGCCTATCATTCATCTTGATTGTCAGCATAATGGGGGGGGGTTCCTAGTATTGGTGATAATGCTTCCATGTCTTTATTTGGAGTGAACTAGATGTATAAAGTATTTGTTCCTATGTATGAGGTGAATGTAGTAGTTGGTTACCCATGCATTTTGGTGAGATGAAAAACCTACCATATAGACACTCTTGAATTCCTATTTTGTGGAGGTGACCTTCCATCCTCAGTTTATTAGTATCTTCAGACTATTGACACTTGTATTTTTTACTTTGCAATATTCCTTGCATTAATTGAGTAGTATTGTCAAGATCACTTATGAAGATTGATGTGCCATCATTATCCTTGACTATCAGATTCTTTAATTTTTTTTTCTATCTAATCATTATTTTAGTAGTGTTGTTGAGGGAACTCATGGATATTTCTATCTTCTTTATCTTGATTTTAGTGGATTTTCTTCATTTTCAACAATATGGTAGTCTTTTTTTTTTCAAATTGTAGCTTCTCCATGCTTCAGTGGTTTTCTTCATGTTCTTGCACTTTTTAGGACATTGTTTTGGATGCTTCTTAGTCATTCATGTATTTCTCCCTTATGGAGAGGAGATTTTCCTTTGAGCTTTCTCTCTTTTTCGGCTATAAGAGCTCTTTTTTATTTATTCATGGGTACCTTATTAGGCCAAATTTTTGGGATCCATATTTTTCATTTTATGTATTCATCATTTGAATATTTTAGCTACTCCCTAAGTTGCTCTTAAGGGGGGTTGTTAGAGTAAAAGGGTTTTTGCCTAATTAATTGTTTAATTACTTAGGTCCCTTTTCACTATAGGTACTTAAGCTTACTTAGGTCACGTTCCCTTTTGTGTCTCAAGTCATGGGATGAGGACAAATGTCATGGTCTCATTTTATCCTCACCTAGGGTTTCTCTAGGGTTGATTTGTGTTTTTCATTTTTTCTTTTATAAGAATTATTTATTGTATTCACTTAATTGTGAGGCTTGCACATTAATGATGATTCATGTTTTGGATTAGTAGTTCTTGGCCTTCATATATGTACTTTTTATCTCTTTGTGTGGTAAGTTCTTTATTGCAGGTGATCCTTGTTGGAAAAATGTGTTTCAACCTTACATTTGATTAGGGTGTCACACGGTTAAAATAGCAATGCATAGGGTTTTTTGTTTTAGCGATGCACAAAAGCAGTGGGTGATACACTTGTCAAATAGTGACGCACCATAATTTTTAGTTATAGCAACATGCCTCAATGTCGTTGTGCAATCAATTATTGTGATGCACGTTGCCAAATTGATAATGCACCCCCTAAAATGAGACATCGAAACATTTTCATAATGGCAATGTTCTTCATTTTAGCGATGCAATTGATGTTTTAGGATGCACAACCTCTGATTTTGGTCATTTTTTAGATTTTTAGGGAAATTGACATTGTGTGTGCAATGCCTGTAGGAGGATATGCAGCCTTTGATGTCGAAGGAGAATAATTTTGAGATTTTAGCAACATCACGAGACTTTGATGACCTACAGGTGAAGTTGCTATGGATGCTCGAATTAGGGTTTATCAATTTTATGCTAGAGGTTCACACTCATTTAGCCATGATGATGACACTCATTGAGAGGTGACACAATGAGACATCTTGTTTCCATTTTCCCAACAATAAGGCCACAATCACTCTCAGGGACATGTGGTGGATCCTACAGCTTCCCATTCATGGGGAGCAGGTTATTTAGGACACAGATGTCGGGAGATATGTGTGTTGTTCACTTTTACTAACTAAAGCATCATTTTGGTTAGTTCATAGATAGACTTGGACCTATACAGATCTCGATTACCTATCTTCAAATTGTTCATTGCTGCACTTATTGTTGGCGTGATTTCCCTTGACTGATGAGGCAGAGGTTTTAGTCTGGGTTGGGGGGTTGCATGGCACAACATGATCTGGAGGACCACTATGTATGCATGGGAGCTTGTTCTACTTGCTTCTTTATATCATGATATGCATCAGGCCATATATTTCCAATTCCAAAGCATTGGAGCAAGTGTTACACTTTTACACATATGGGCTTATGAGCACATTGCAGTTTTGAGGCCTCTTGTTGTTTTAGCAAATGTTCATGAGGATGATCCCATTATTTTTGGATACAAAGTCCCTATGACATTACAACACACCGATCCAATAGGTATTCCATATTGGTGTTCTATCATAGATGACATGACTATATTCAGATGGAGGTCGTGGTTGCAGGTTCCTACCTAGTACGATGATCATCAACAATTGTACTTTACTAGGAAAACCCATCATATCCAAGGGCGAGAGCATACGATGGTGGAGCATTACCTTCAAAACTGTGTTTCTTAGTAGTTTTAGGTATAGGATGTACGTCTCAATGATTATACAACCATTTTTGTGAAATCTCAGAGAGAGGTCAAGTGGGGAGCTCAGATTGATCCCATCATGGTGATCAATGAGTTCCAATAGTTGGTTGCCCACCCATGGGCTTATGATCAAGGTTTGCTAGATGCAGGGGCTACCCCTAGATATGATGCATGGTTCAAACCACCTATTCGTTTGATAGTCCCAGCGGGGGGAATACCTCAGTGGGTGAGGAAGAGGAAGAGGCAGAGGAAGAGGAAGAGGAAGGGACAAAGGTAGGCAGCAGCCTGACCAACATAAGACTAGCAGAGGGGACAGGTGCCAGGGGATGGTCATCAAGATCATCAGGAGGATGGAAAAGTTTTAGGGGAACCACTTCCTCCTCCACCACACCAACCAGATACATGGGACAAGTAGATTGTTTCCCTCACAATAGAGAGGGATCAGCTATGTTAGCAACTTCAGACGATGATTGTTGAGAGAGATGGAGAGGTTAAGTTGCGACAACAACTGGACCTATAACTAGCCTAGGAGATTGGGTGACGACAACAGCTTGAGGTTGTTACAATGACATCTTAGAGACAGATGGTTTCAACTCACGTGTATATGAAGGTAGTCACAGAGGTTTCATATTATTGGATGCACTACCACCGAGATGCTCCCAAAGAGATGCGACAACTTGACTATTTGTAGAGGAGCGGGGCACCTCCTAGGGTTAGGATCAACCTTTGGTTAGACTTGGGGAGTTGAGAAACCACCAAGGATAGACACTTTTGATTCCTTGCTTGATTTTTTATACAAATACACATTCATAGGCTCATTTTTATAGCCTTGTGTATATTGTATTTTTTATGATATTCATACATGTTGATTTAGATATTATACCATGATAGTCATTTTTATATATATATATATATGAGATGATTCAGATTCATGATGTGATTTTCTTTATTTCATGCTTTAAGGATGTATGGATGCATATGATATGATGTGATGTTATACTGATGTGATGATTATGTTTATGTTATGGATGTATATTTTTATTTATGCGTTATGTGATATGAGATGATCTATGATGTAATGTATATGATATGCAATGTTTATGAGATGGATGCAATGCAATGGGTGTGTGATCATATTTGTTAGTATCTTTGTATGATATGTTATGACACGTTATGATATGCAGATGATATGATATGCTTGTGCCAAATGTATTGATGGATAGATTTCTTTTTGTGTACTTTTCTCATGTAATTTATGGTTTCATGATGATGTGTGGATGTATATAGATACATATATGGATGATGCTTACATTCATGTGTATGATATGGATGTTAGGAATGATAATGCAATGGATTAAGGTGCTTAGAATAACAAATATATATTATTCAAAACAACTTAAATGATAATGATGATGCAGTGGATTAGGTTCTCCTTTATTATGATGATATGTTGTGATGATGTGAGATGTATGCATGCTGATGATATTGTGGATGTAGGATATAGGATGGATGCATGATTATGTTTTTGTTGACTGTCATGATAACAGGTTCGCGTGAAAATAAGATAGAAGAATAAGGTGAATGAGTTTGACCATTGATTTGAAAATTGATTCAAAAATTTAACAAGTCCATGATCCAGCTAGACATTATTAGATATGGTGATGATATGGATTATTTTCCCATATCTAGGATTGGGACTTTCCATCATTCCTTATGTTTGATACAACACATAGACACGATGCATCATGGTATTGAAAAATGGGATGGATTTGTATCTAGTGTGATGGAATTTGACTCTACAAATAGATAGGATATTTATTGTCCATACCTTGACATACAAAAACCTTCTTGAATATAGTTTAGAATTTTAGAATATATCAGACCAAAGCATATGCAATAGTCAACAATATACACCAAACAACCTCCATACACACAACTAAGAAAGTATGTGCCAGGATTATCTTACAAGAATACCCACAAGCACAACAAATGAAATATGATGATCGATGCCCCATTCCTTTCTCTCTAAATCATTGAGACATCATCGAGAGGTCCTCGGAATGGGTCAATAAAATAAATCATAAGTAAATATCAAAGAAAAACAATCAGTGTTATCTATATCTCTTGCCAATTTAACATAGCTAAGGTGATTTCTAATGTTGATGTCCATTGTCAGAAGGATACATCCTAGGATAGTTTATCAGATGTTTTGATTAGGACTAGGTGTTTGATAGGCCATTGATACAAATTCTACTAACTCGTTTACCTATGATCTATACTTTTAGATTTTGACACTTATGTTTTCACTTTATGACTTGTGATACTTGTTTTCTATTTGTTTTACCAAAGGTTGAAGATGATGCTTGATTTATTATGGGTGAAGGTTTATTGCAGGTGAAAGAGAAATGGGATGAATGGTTTTGGGTTTTCTAGAATATTTCAATGTTTTTGGTGTTTTGAAAATATTTTGAGGCTATTTTTTATCTTTTTGAAAGTTTATGTGAATGTTTTGGTTTTCGGTTATTGTGAGGTTGTTTACGGTTTTTCTAAGATTTTCAAATATTTTGGGGTTTTGTAAGTTTTCAAATGTTTTGGGGTTTTCTAATTTTTCTGAATGTTTTGGGGTTTTCTGAGTTTCCTGAATGTTTTTGGGTTTTCTAATTTTTCTAAATGTTTTGGGATTTTCTAAGTTTTTTGAATGTTTTGGGGTTTTCTAAGTTTTATGAATGTTTTGGGGTTTTCTAAGTTTTCTGAATGTTTTGGAGTTTTCTAAGTTTTTTGAATGTTTTGGAGTTTTCTAAGTTTTCTGAATGTTTTGGGGCTTTCTAAGTTTTATGAATGTGAGTCTAACCTAAAAGACTATCCTAGGGGCCTCGGGGGCTTATCAAAGATGAGCCTTTCCTACGTTATACACACAGAGACCACGTAGTTCAACTAACTTGGATTATTGTTGATAAGATATGAACACTTGATGGGTTTCTAGTTTATTATGATGAACTCCTAAAGGACTAACCTAGGGTGTCTAGAGGGTACATCAATGATGGCCTTTCCTACATTCAAGCTCAGAGACAATGTAGTTCGACAAGGTTATATTTTTGGATTTTTTGATGTTTTGACATGTTTAGGGATTTTTTATGTGTTTTGGACATTTTGGATTTTTGACTTTACAATTTTCAAATGTTTTTGGATTTTAACTATATAGGATTTTGATGTTTTTAGGATTTTTGAGATTTTGCAAGTGTTTTTGGATTTTGATGATATTTTATGAATATTTTTAGGATTTCGATGAGATTTCAAATAACCTTAAGATATACAAGAACCCAATCCAATCCATAACGAATTTCCCCAAGTGTGATGTGATATACTACCTCAATAGAGGCAAGACAAGCTGACCTTAGGAATATGCCAAGTTATTCTAAAGGGGATATGATACTTCACAATATCAAGCTATGATAGGACATGGATGGGTGATGGAATAAAATAGGATAAATGATGAAATGAATGGATGTGATGCAAAGAATGATATGATAAAGAGCCAAAGATAGATGGAGGTGCTTTATTTATGCAAGGCACCTATTTTCGAGGTTTTCACCAAGGTACTTGCCCAAAGTGCCACCGAAGTGGTTTTCACTAGAGAACGATTTTTTTATTTACTATTTTTAATCATTTTTCTTTTTTTTTTTAATATTTTTTATGATCATTTGATGATTTATTTTTATTTTTTTAGATTTACACCCTTCAAATCTAGGCATAAACTTTCTAGGATGTAGACTATTGGTTGGTTCCTACAAGAGTTCACCTTTAGGTGTTGATAGTTGGTAAGCTCCTGATCCATAGCTTGTTGTGACGAAAAATGGACCTAACCAATTAGGTTCAAACTTTCCTTTACTGTCCTGATCTAGAAGATTTTTCTAATTTTTCTTGAGAACAAGATCCCATACTTGGAAAGACCGACTTTTGATCTTCTTGTTATAACTTTTCTTTAGTTGGTTTTGATATTCTTGCAAATGATTAAGGGCATCAAGATGACACTCATCCAAGCATTCTAACTCATTTAGTCGAGATACTCTGTGCTCTTCATTAGTGATCAAACTTTGTAGTGACACTCATAGTGAAGGAAGCTCGACCTTGATAGGTAGGATGGATTATAATCTGTAGACCAAGGAGAATGGGGTTGCACCTATAGGTGTTGTTGGAATATGGCTTCTAGTGTTGTCTTTGATGGCAACCTAAGTCATTATTTTGGTCTACAGATCAAAATTTGTACCTACCGACAAGTAGAGTGAAGAATAGAGTTTTACCGAAAGTGAGAATGAAGAATAGGGTATCCGGTTAGTATGTTGATCTATATGCTTCACTGGATTATCATTTTAGGTTTTGGATCTTGGGGAAGGTTGTTGAGCATCTATTTTATCTTATTGTTAAGTTTTGTGCTATCGCATTAATCGATGTATGAGTTAGGAGATCCAGTAGGATGATTTTTCTATTTATTTTCTCATGGTGGTTGACTTAGTGAATGTAGCATGTCACGGATGTATAAGGAGTAATTGTTTAATTATTTCTGAGTTCGTACATTTTTTTTTGGGTCCCAACATAACATTAGCCGACTTTGATGGGTATGTATTAAATATTAAATGTGAATTCAACCAACTATTGGAGAATATTTTTATCTCACTAAAGCTGACATATAGCGATTGAATTCTTGCTAGAAGATATATATAAGAGATTGATTAATTCATTTTGGTGCGGTGTGTGTATGGTTGTGAAGAGAAGAGAAGATGTGTGTGCAAATATTAGAAGATTAGTTGAGAAAAAATTTCTTGTGCAGAAGAGGATTTTTGTGAAGTGAATTAAGGCAGAGCAAAGCAAAGTATAGAATTAGACAGAAGGTCTAGAATATGATCTATGAGCTTCACCAGAACTGGAACCAAACCTTTGTAGATGCTACTTTCTTAGTTTAGCTCTTTGTTGTAATCTAAACATTTTGTAAGGAAATGAGCCTTCCTTATTTTGAGCAGTGAGCTCTAGGTAGTGTGCCTAAATGCATGTGCATTCCCCTTGTTTCTTCATACTTTTAACAGATTATAAATTGTGGATTAACCTCCACTATGGTTTTTCCCCTAATAGGGTTTCCATGTTCAAATCTTGGTGTTATGGTGTCTTGTTGGTTTCCTTCTTGTGCTTGCATCTTTACTTCTATTGAAATGTTGTAAATGGTTTAAGATCTTAAATGAAATTTAAATATTGATGAACACTGATTCACCCCCCCTCTCAGTGTTCCTTGAGTCCAACAATTGGTATCAGATCCTAGTTCCTCTAAAGAAGTTTTACAGCTTGAGGTGGATCTTGGAATGCAATGGACTCTTGTAGTTTTCAACAATAGCTTTTGGTGGCACTTGATGATCTTGATTAGTCTAAAACAAAAGTCATGGAATTAAAAGAAAATATTGAGGATGCTGAAAAGTTCATTCAATCATTGAAGGATAAAATCAGCGAGTCAAGAGAAAAGAGGAAGGAACTATGTGATTAGCTGAAGCAGAAAGAAAGTAAAAGCTCGGAAGATGTTCACCTGAATTAGACCTTAAAGGAAATAATTGAAGCATGTGAAAAGCTTTCTAGAGACAATGTCGCTCTAAAGATTAAGATGGAATCTATGGTGACGAGGCAGACTAAGGAGATTGAAGGAAGAAGGAAGAATGAGGAGAATATGGCCTGGTCCTTAAAAGAAAGATCTAAAGAATGCAGTAGAGTTAATAGTGGATTCATTTAGCTGGAGATTGAACTACAACAATCCAAAAATAATGAACAAGAACTTGAAAGACAAATAGTTATTCTTAGAGATGAACTCACTACTACAAATAAATGCAAGGAGAACCTTAGGATCAGTTCTTCTAAGCTTGATGAGCTGACTAAAGGACAAAAGGATGCAAATGACAAGCAAGGTCTTGGATATGAGAAGGGAGAAAGCTCTGGATCTTAACATAAGGATTCTAGAAAAAGAAATCTGATGAACAAAGGCAGAAGATATTCGGTAAGACAACCCAATGCTCAAAAGTTTAATGGTCACTATTTTTCTTGTAATAAATTTGGTCATATGGCTTCTTAGTGTAGAAGTAAAATGAATTCAAGCAGTCCATCATTTTCCAGTCAATGTTTCAGTTGCAATAAGTTTGGTCATAAGTCAATTGAATGCAAATGTATGCCTATCAATGTAAGGAATGTTAAATTATGCACCTGTGGAAGATTTGGGCATATTTCTCATCAATGCAGATCAAGAGGAAATCAATGGAATGAGTGTTCTAGACAAATAAATCACGTGTATTGCAATTGCAATAGATTTGGTCACATTGCAAGATTCTGTAGGAATAGAAACATGGATAAAAGAGGTCTAATATACAAAGGTAGAATTTCATAGACAAATGATAAAGGAAAAGGGAAAATTATTGTGGAAGAGATAAGAGATAAAATGAAGAAAAAATGAGTAAGGAAGAGTGAATCTGATGAAGGAAATAAGCTTGCACCAAAAGCAAGTTCCGGTAATTCCTCCAGAAATTGATCTCAGGCCATTGGCCTAGGGGGAGTTATTCAAGAAAATCCTTTGTCCCCTTGTCGATAGTTGGCACCAGAATGTAGGAAATTGTTAGTAGTTGTGCTAATAGTTTACAAATTGTATCAGTGGTCATTTATGCAGAAATTTGAGAAGTAGAAGGTCCATAGATGAATTCTTCTTTTGATGTCTGAGAAAATAGAGTATCTGGAACACGTAGGGAAAAACATTTAATGTGATGAAAAGGTTAGGTGTGCAAGTTATAAAAGGGTATTTGGAACCTTCATTTGTCACCATGCCTTAAAGAAGAATAGAAGGAGAGCCTCTACAGTAGAATTTTGAAGGAGTAAATTCATTTTAGCGGTGAATTCATCAGGTATTTCAGTTGCTTACTTAATTTGGTGTTTGGTAGAAAAATTGTTCGGTACAGAAGGAAAAATGAAGCAAATCAAAGGAATGGTGAATTTAGATTAATATAGTAGTGAGAAGATTAGGGATGTGATAAATTTGTTTCTAGCTAATGAATTGAAATGGCTTGAAGGTGTGAAACATAAAATTTTGGACATTTGGAGTGAATTTCCATATTTTGATAATGTGGAAGTCGTTAGGTTTATCCTGAACAGGTTGAATGATGACATTCTAACTTTGGATAAACCCTATCACATTTCAAAAGAGGTGATTAAAAATCTAACTGGATTATGCAATGTTGGGGATATACAAAAAAAGAAGTCAATTTAAAACAAGGAATCCAAAACCCTAACAGGAGTAACAGGAGATCAAAGGGCTCTAATAATTTCAACAATCAAAGATTCGATAACAAGGTACATTACGCATGGAATTTCATACAAAATATTTTTCAGAAATAGGGAAGGAGCAACTTCAGCGGGTGCAATTTATATCTCTCATAAAATGATAATGGAGGATCATAATTTTGATCTGTTTGGATTGCTAAAAGATCAGTTGATGGAAAATATGCAACTAACAAAGGAGACAGATTACCCCTTCAAGTTTGGTACCCTGGTTATATATCTTGTGATGTATTTTCTGAATTGCTTGTCATAGATCGACAATGTTGTATGGAAAGAGAATGAACCAATTTGTAAACATATTTTTGAACATTCTAATACTATGGAAAATTGTAAGCATGAGTATGCAAATTTCTTTAAAGAGTTGCTTGGGAAGTTTGGAGCAATTAGCATTTCTATTCCGGTAAGAGCACTTGAAGTTGGATCCTCTTCCAGTGAGATGGAGAGGAAGAAGAAAAGAGCTCAAGAAATTGTTGATTACACTCCTCCGACACACAAAACTCCAAAAATTGAAGGAAAAGGTAGAGATCTAGTGATTGTGGACATACCAGATGAAGAATTTGATGAATACACTCCAAGGGAAGAATGGAATCAGTTGAACTGGATGTAGTTATAGTAGAAGGAAGTGAAGAAGAAGGTGTTTTGTCCAAAGTAAAGATACTACAAATTGTTCATGAGAAAGATGGGATGCAGAAAATTGCAGACATATGGTCTGATAGACCCTCATATAAGGAGGACCTGATCAAGAGCACACTAAGTACTTATTTTGTGCACAATAACATTGGTTTGGAAAGTTTTCATAATGTGTTTCTTGAAGAGATGATTAAGTGCATTAAGGAAGCCACGGTCTCTAAGTTTGAGGATAGGAAAGAGGAAATAATTCTACATTTGAAGGAGCAGTTCAGGCTATCTCTTACCAAATTAAAAAGGAAAATGAATGTGTTGAGGCAATGCATAAATTCAGCCTATAACATCTACAACTATTGTGTATGTTGGCCTCATGCAGTTGGGAAATACAAAGATAAGTTGGAGCAAATTGAATATGAGCTAAACAAAATAGGTTAGGATTATAACATGTTTCAAGATCAGGATGGTGTAGTCAAGAAAAGGATTCAATAATTACAGTCTAGGCATGCAAAAATTCATTTCACTAGAAACAACCTTGTGGATGCCTTTTGGAAGGTGAAGGATTTAACTGAATGTAGGTTGGAGCAGTTGATTGAGGTTTTGAGGAAAGGAAAGAAATTAGAAGAGGAAATCACAATTCCAGAGTCCCTCATCTAGATTATCAACCAGACATCAGAGAACAACTTGATCTTAATCATTGGGATTGTAGTGGAAGCATGGAAGAAATTTCTTCTGGAAATGAAAGAGAAGTACAAGATAATTTTCTAACTCATGCAGTAGTTGTATTTCTTCAAATTTGATCAAATTTTTGAAAGGGAGAGAGAGTGCAATGAAAAATATGTTTATCATTGATGTCAAAGGGGGAGAGAGAGAAGTGAAAAATTCCTTATCACTCTAAGGGGGAGCTATGTTTTGAAATTTTGGAATTTTGAAATTTTGGCAGTGTAATCATATTTTCAACACTTAGTCATTTTTCACTAAGTGTTACCATCAATGCCAAAGGGGGAGATTTTTGGCATATGGCTTCTAGTGTTGTCATTCATGGAAACCTAAGTCATTATTCCACTCCACAGATCAAAATTTATTCCTATCGGCAGGCAAAGTGAAGAACAAAGTTTTATTGGAAGTGAGAATGAAGAACGTGGTATCTGGTTAGTATGTCGATCTGTATGCTTTTCCGGATTATCATTTTAGGTTGTGGATATTAGGGAAGGTTGTTGAGAATCTATTTTATCTTATTGTTAAGTTTTGTGTTGTTGCATTAATCGGTGTATGAGTTAGGAGATTTGGAAAGATGATTTTTCTGTTTATTTGCTCATGGTGGCCGACTTAGTGAATGTAGCATGTCGTGGATATATAAGGAGTAATTGTTTAATTATTTTTGAGTTCGTACATTTTTTTTTTGGTCCCAACATAACATTAGCCAAGTTTTATGGGTACACATAAAATATTAAATGTGAATTCAACCAACTATTGGAGAATATTTTTATCTCGCTGAAGCTGACATATAGCGATTGAATTCTTGCTAGTGGATATATATAAGAGATCAATTAATTCATTTTGGTGTGGTGTGTGTATGGGTGTGAAGAGTAGATAAAAAGTGTGTGCAAATATCAGAAGATCAGTTGAGCCAATTTTTCTTGTGTAGAAGAGGATTTTGTGAAGTGAATTAAGGCAGAGCAGAGCGAACTGCAGAATCAAACAAAAGGTCCAGAATATGATCTATGAGATTCACCAGAACTAGAACTAGGCATTTGTAGATGCTACTTTCTCAGTTCAACTCTTTTTTGTAATCTAAACATTTTGTAAGGTGGTGAGCCTTCCTTATTTTGAGTAGTGAGCTCTAGGCAGTGTGTCTGAATGCATGTGCTTCCCCTTGTTTCTTCATACTTTTAACAGAGTATAAATTTTGGATTAACCTCCATTGTGATTTTTCCCCTAATAGGGTTTCCACGTAAAAATCTTGGTGTTATGGTGTCTTGTTGGTTTCTTTCTTGTGCTTGCATCTTTACTTCTGTTGAAATGATGTAAATGGTTTAAGATCTGAAATGAAATTTAAATATTGTTGAACACTGATTCACCCCCCTCTCAGTGTTCCTTGAGTCCATCAAGTGTGTAGATACTGGTTTGATAGGCCCATAGGGTGAGATTTAATTGTAGATTCTAGTCATGGCCAGTTTCATTGACTATTTTCTTTAGGATTTTCAGAATGGTCTTGTTTGTAGCCTTAGCTTGACCATTACCCTGGGGGTAATATAGGGTAGAGAATCAATTTTGGATGTTAAATTTTTGGCATATCTCTCTCACATTCTGATTCTTGAAGGGTTTTCTATTATTGGAAATAAGGGCTTGCAAAACACCATAACAATAGCTAAGGTAATTTAGGATAAATTTGGCAATTTGCTTCCCTGTAATGTAGGTCATAGGAATAGCTTTTACCCATGTGGTAAAGTACTCAATGGACGTTATGATGAACTTATGGCCATTAGATGAGGTGGGAGTAATATTTCCTATGAATTCAAGCCCCCATTGCGAGAAAGGCCAAGGTGTGACCATTGGATGTAACTCCTAAGCTGAAGCATGAATAAGATATCCATGTTGTTGATACTCGACATACTTTTGCATGTACTAATGGGCTTATCTTTCCATGGTTGGCTAGTAATACCCTGTCCTCAACAGTTTCATAGCTAAAGTCATACCACTAGAATTTGAACCACATGTTCCATCATGTAATTCTATTAAGACGATCAAGGCTTCCTCTTGGTTGAGACATCATAGTAATGTTCCCTCGATGCTTTTGCAGTAAAGGGTATCACCTAGGATTACGAATTTGGATGCCTTTTTAACAAAGTTCTTCTTAAGATTGGAGGTGATATCATATGGGAGGGTTCCTTTGCTAAGGTAGGTGAATATATCATGATACCCTGGGGAACCAAGACCAATGATTACAAACAAAAATTTGGATTCATGGATCTCGAAAGCTGGCATGAGAATTTCTACCAAGAATTCACATTGAAGGACATTGTGTGACATATCTAACAATGAACCAATTATTTCCATACCATTTGCTACTCTATTATTCATGCATGGTATTTGCTCAAAATTTATGTCTATGAAAAAGTACTTAAGACTTTCTACCTTCTTCTTATAAGGAGTAAACTTATCATCCTTGGCTTGGTAGTCATCATTGATTTGATTGAAAACTAGCTATGAGTCCCCATAGACTTTAAACTCTTGTATTTTCCACTGTTATTGCTATCCTTAGACCTATTATTAGAGCTTCATACTCTACAATATATTTAGTACAAGGAAAGGATAGTTGGTATGACTTTGGAATGCAATCACTTTGAGGGGTGATAAAAAGAATACCTTCCCTTGATTCATGCTGGGTAAATGGTCCATCAAAGTACATTTTCCACTGATCTGTTGCATTGAAAAGGAACACTGATTCATCGAGAAATTTAGATATCAAAGGATTCTCTGCATAGATAGGTGCTTTTGCTAGTTGGTCTACGATCAATTGTCCTTTTGTTTCCTTGCGCTCCATCTACTCTATGTCAAATTCAGTCAAGATCATTACCCGTTTGGCCATTCACCCAGTGAGGTTGCTTTAGATAATAGGTATTTCAATGGGTAGATCTTTGCAATAAGCTTGATTTGATGTGACAACATGTAATTTTTGAACTTTTATGAAGCAAAAACCACCACTAAGCATGATTTCTCAATGGATGAGTAACTCATTTCATAACCTACCAAGGTACTACTAATGTAATAGATGGCTCTTTCCTTTTAGTTTTCATCATGTGCTAAAAGAGTACCTAATGCTACTGATGTTGCTAAGATATATAGGATTAATGGTTTTTTTGGTATCAGTGGCATGAGCCCTAGAGGTGTCAATAGGTAGTCCTTGATCTATTAGAAGGATTTATCACACTTCTCATCCCACTTATAAGTTATTCATTTATGGATAAGATACAAGAAAGGGTGGATTTTGTCTGATAATTGTGCTATGAACTTTCTAATGGATTGCAATCTTCCTTGTAACCCTCTCATCTACTTCAATGTTTGTGGTGGTTCCATGTCTAGGATGGATTTTAATTTTGCTAGATCTATCTGTATCCCTCTTTGTGACACAATGTAGCCAAGAAGCTTCCTTGATGTAACCCCAAAGACACACTTTTTTGGGTTTAGCCGTACCTTATACTCTTCAAGCCTATCGACGATGGGTCCCAATACCTCTATGTTCTCACTCCTTTTCTTTGACTTGGCAAAAATATTGTCCACATAGTCTTTGATTTTTTTGTGGATCATATCATGAAAGATGAGGGTCATTTCTCTTTGATAGGTCACTCATGCATTCTTTAGCCCAAATGGCATCATGTTCCAACAATATGTTCCCCATGGACAGGTGAATGTAGTTTTGTGTTGATCCTCCTTGGTGATCATGATCTTATTATAGCCTAAAAATTATACATAAGTGATATAATTTCATGTCGAGTTGTTAAATCCATGATGATGTTGATGTTAGAAAGAGGGAAATCATCCTTCAAGCATGCTTTGTTTAAGTCTTTGAAATTTGTGCATATTTTGATGCCCCCAGTGGGTTTGGAGACTGGTACTAGGTTAGAAATCCACTCAAGATATTCAATCGGTCAGATAAATCCAATGTCAAGAAGATTTTGTAACTCAAGTTTTACCAAGAGTGCTATTTGAGGGTGCATCTTTCTCAATTTTTTCTTCACTAGTTTAGCTTCAAGATAGACTGCTAAATGATACACAACCACTTTTGGATTGAGCCCTGACATATCTATGTATGGCCATGCAAATTTTTCTCTTCTTTCTTTTAGGAACACTACTATATTTTTTGTTCTTCATCCAACAAGGATTCAACATTGAAAGTTAGCTTGGGTGCTTCTTCTATGCCCAAATTTACTGGAGTAGCCTTCTCTACTAGCACTGTTGACTTTTCTAGATGCATTGCACTAAGGGGGAGATTGAATACCTTATCCTTGGGTGCCTCAGAGAGGTTTTCTCCCTCGATGTGTCCTTTCCTTTTACTATTTTAGGATCAGAAAGTGCCACAGTGTGGTTTTCACTCAAAGATTTGAATTTTATTTGCATGTCATCAATTTTGTGACTAAAGGTTTCAATTATCTCCTCGTAGTACACCTATGTGTCTATCTCAATATCAAAACCATCTTTGTGATATTTCAATGATAATTTATCACAAAGCCCCATGAATTCTAAGATTTCTTAATCATTTTTAAAATAAATCTAGAATCGGTGGTCCTCATTGGTCCCAGTCAATGAGTTGTGGGTATACTAGGCTTATTTCAGTGGTTTGGTCATTTGGGGTGAAAGATGTTGTGGATATCATGAAGAGAGTTATTTTCAAATAGGTCAACAACGTCGAGGGGGAAGTTGTCTAGGGTAGTATCATGTGATGTTGGTAACCAAGATGAAGCCTTAGCTTGTTTAGTAGAAGTACCTTTGCCAATAAGGGTAACCTTGGTAGTAGTACATCCTAAGCCAAGATTATTTGGACGTCTCTTAGGAACGATGGGTTCCAAAAAACTATTGTCATTTTGACCCAACTTCTCATTCTTGTTGTACCCCCATCCCTTCATTAGCTACAAGCCTTTATTGTCATCTTCCATAGAAAGAATGAGCACAAGTCGGTCATCTTGATAGAGTAGTTTGGAGACATCCTCCTCATTGACATCTTCTTTGTTCAAATCCCCCCACTTGGTGAAGGTGGTAGATGCCATTGTTAATGTTTTATCCATTTTGTTGATAGGTGCAGGTTTCCCATGAGATTTGGGAGAAAGAGGTAGCTCTCCCAACACAAAATTTTCCTTTGTTAGTTTATAATCTCCACAAACATCATCCTGGATTACTACTTTGATGTCAGGAATGTTTTCCATAATGTGTGTTTTTATTTCCGAGGTAGATACAAGGGATGATGAGTCAATAAATGAGGAGGATGGTGTAGTCCCTTCATCAATTTTAGGGATTTGGGGTATTTTGTAAAACTTGGCCTCAAGGTTCTTGTAGTAGTAAAAAGACTCAGGATCTCCATGGATGGTAACTTCTCTATCCTCAAAAGGAAACTTTACACATTGATGATAGGTCAAAGCTATGACTTTTAGGGCATGAATCCATGGTCGACCAAGCAAGATGTTGTAGGGGAGGTCAAGTCTAATACTTGGCATGTGGTCTCAGCAATGACAAGTCTCACTTGGATGGGTAGCATGATGATGCCTTGTGATACCTGCTCTTGATCATCATATGCTCTAATGGTTGTACTCTTTTCTTTCTTAATAGAATCCTCTGAATAAACCAAGTTCTTGACCAAATGAAGGGTGAAAATGTTTAGACCAACACCTCCATCTACTAAGACTCTTTTTAACCTTGTTCTTATGAAAAATGATCTCACGGTGTAGATCACGGTTATGAGATGGTTGCAATGGTAGGTCCTGTTCCGAAAAGGTGAGAAGATGAGGGATAGTGATATGCCATGCCAAAGCTTGAAACTATTTTGTACCCATATCCTCAAGGACTGATGATGTAGATAAATCTTTCTCTAAGATTTCCCTATGTGTGGAGGATAGCCTCAATAGTTCCAAGATTGAGATATATGCGGGGGTCTTCTTAAGTTGATCTAGGAGACTATATTTTCTAGGGTTTGATGTTGGAAAAGTAGGTTGTGCCCTAGGTTAAGATGAAGCTCCTTAGATGGTGAATTTTCTACATCGTGTAGTGACTCCACAATCTGTACTATGCCCTTTGATGGTGAAAACAGTGATGATATTATCATGGGAGGAAAATACATTGGAATAGACATGTACGTTATTGTAAGTCTTCCCTTTTCCATTGGTATTCCCTTTGTTGTGATCTAGCATAGGGTTCTTGTATATCTTGAGATCCTAGTTACCAACTGGTACCTCAATATATATGTCTCCATTCTTGATAAGATCTTGGATAACACTCTTCAGTTTCATGCAGTTTGATGTTTTGTGTCCTTTGATTTTTTTAAAGTCACAAAGATCCTTTTCATTGTACAAGGTTAGTTTATCTTGTGGTTCTTGGTATTTTTGAAAATTTGGAAGTGTTATCAAGTTTGAATCTACCAATTTCTTCATGATATTTTCAATAGGTTCCACCAATTATGCGTATTTACATTTTGGATAGTTGTTCCTATTGGGGGTTCATCTTTGTTGTGTTTTGGTGTTATTGATTTGATTGTTTTGTGGTGATGTGGTTTGTTGTACGACTGATTGAGCATTAGTAGTTGATTGGTGTTTGGAATAAGAGAACTTAGAACCACCTTAGCATCTACCACACCATCATTGGTCACATTTGTTTTCTTAGCCCAGACCCTCATTTCTTGAACTGGTTGATGGGCGATTGTCTTTGTATGCTTAGGTATTTCCTTGTGTGATTAGAGCATGCTTGATGTTGAGGGCTCTAGGGAAAATCTCATCATAGTTGGTAATGTACTACATCTTCAAGTGGAAGGATAGATCTGGATCAACATTCTCTATGATAATCCCCACTTGTTGTTCATCGGGAATGGGCCACTTGCTTTTACTAGCTCTTTGTCTCCATCATTGTAAGAAATTAGTGAAGGATTCTCCTTTGTTTTGGTTGAGAGTATACAAATCTTCTAAGCTCATGTCTATGCCAAGATTAAAGGAGAAGTGATCTATGAATTTATCAGTGATTTCTTGGAAGGTTTTGATACTTGGAGGTAACTAAGAAAACCAATCAATGGTTGGACCTGTCAAGCTTCATGGAAAGAGGTGCATCAAATAGGAATCATTGTAGAACACCTCCATGCACATGATGTTAAATTATTTGACATGATCCACATGATTTCCTCTCTTTGTATTTATCAAATTTGGGAACCTCAAAGCTAGAAGGGAATGGTACCATTGCGATGTTTTGATCAAATGGATATGGATATAGGTTTTGTTGTGTATGGGGCTTCTTTATTTTTCCCATTTGGATGTCCTACATTTGTTGCATTAATTCCTTAAGTTTCAATGCTACATCATCTTGTGAGGTTGGTGGAGGAACATATGTTGTGTATTATGGGATGGCAGATGGATTGTACGTGGGATTTTGATATGATGGGATGTTGTATGGTCTATATGTTGGTGTAGGATATTGTGAAGGTGATGGTGGTGGAGGCATATATGTTCCTAACATTTTTGTATTGGAAATGTTATGTTGAGGGTTATAGTATAAACCCTGTTGTTGTTGTTGTTGTTGTGTGAGCACTTGTTGTCATTGGGAATACTATTGTGCTTGTTGTTGTTGTTGTGCAAATAAGACTGCTTGGCGTTGTTGTGCCACGAGGGCTTGTTGTTGGTCCTACTATTGTTATTGTGCCACTAGGGCTTGTTGTTGTGCTTTTTGTTGTTCTTGTGTTGCTAATGTTGCTTATTGGGCTTGTTGTTGTTGTGCTACTTGGGCTACTTGTTGGGCTTATTTTTGTTGTTGTGTTACTTGGGCTACTTGTTGGGCTTGTTGTTGTTGTTGTGCTGCTTGGGCTGCTTGTTGGGCTTGTTGTTGTGCTATTAGGGTTGCTTGCTTGTTTTTTTTGTGCTTCTAGGGCTTCTTGGTGTTGTTGTTGCGAGGATTGTTGATAATCCTATTGTGCTTGCTATAAGGCTAGAGCATGTGCTTGCAGTGTAGGATCGGTTGGTTTTTGGGACATATGCAATGGGTTTTGGGTGTTTATGGTTTGAGTGGGTTGTGGGTTGTTGATGAGAGGTTGGGGGTTCCCTTGGTTTAACATTCCTTGTATGATGGTGGATTGAGATGGAGGAATGTAAGATTGAGGTTCCATTTGATTTTGCATGACGTGGGGGACCAAAGGTAATGATGATGAAGGTGCCATTTGTTATTTCAATGGTAATGGTACATTCAAACCTTGCAATTGATTGAAAGGGTTCCCTTGGGCAATGGGTAAGATGTTCCCTTGTTGTATTTGAGGTGAGACTAGGGTATTACCTTAGTTTATGGGATTTGTAACCAAGGTTTTTTTTTATTTAGGTTGATGATGGATAAGATGGATGAACCAATGGGGTGATTGGAAAAGGATGTCCCTATTTGCATTGAGGGTTGATTTTGTGTAAGGGTGTTGTCATGCCTTTGTTGATAAATTTGAGACACTTGGTCCATACTACCTTGCATGATGTTGGGCACACTTGTGGTACTTTTGGGGATGGATGAAGATGGTTTCCCTTGGAATGTTGAGGTCATTGTGGAGTGATGGAGTGTAAGTGGTTTATGTGGATGTAGGGGGTGCTCGACAATGGGAGGGGCACCAAATGTAGCTGTCCAAGTGGTGTTTTGGGGTGGATTGGTGTGTAGAGTACCTGTAAGTGTGTTACTTTCCAAAGGAAGAGAGTGACCAAAGTCCTTAGCAAGACTAGGAGTTTGTGTTTGATTTGGCCCTAGTGATGAAGTTAGCGGAAGCGTCGATGAAGTCAAGCCTTGTGTCAAGTTTTAGGTGGGAAAAGATGGGGGAATTGAAGCTTTTTTCTCAGAGGCTTGATGTTCTTGCTTATACTCAAGGTTTTCTTCTATAGTAAGCTCAAATGGATTTTTTGGTAAGCTCAAATGGGTTGCTGTGAGGGGGTATAATAACATCTTGGATCAAATTCTTGAGGGTTGGTATCACTGGTGGTGGATGTGACTTTTGTTTTCTCCATGATTCTCTTATGTTGTGATCTTGTTGTTACCATAAATTGTGGGTCACCTATGGGAGAGTTATGTTGGTATTTTTAATGTTTAAACTCTCTAGTTGACTCTAATTTAGGTAAGAGGGCCACTCTAAGTCATTTTGGAGAAATGGTGTGAGTGGGAGATGAAAAGGTGAATGATATGGGGAGTGATCTTTGCAAACGTTTTGGGACAACACTTTTGACTATAGGTTTGATTTTTGATCTTTGGATAAAAGATGTTAATGAACTAGTGAATATTTAAGGTAGACTTGTGACTTTCAAGATAAATTCATTCACAAATTGTGATAACTAACTTAACTAAGTGCATGGAAAAGGATCCATTTCACACAATGGGTTTAATGATGTCCAAGTCAAAAAGTGTTGATGTGTTCAAAAGTTGACAAAGTTTGGTGAGGTGAAGTGAAATATGATAAGGGGTGGATGAAATGTTTGAACCAAAATGTTAACCTAGAGTGAACTTTATGAACATGCTATACCTCTAAAGTGAAAAAAATGTAAGAACCCAAGGATTTAAAGGAGAAGCTCTTGTGAAATGTGTAGATCTGGTTCATTTATTAAAGAGCATAGATAAGACCTCCTTATTGATCTATCTCAGTTGCGGTAATTCTTTAAGACATGTTTTTTGATAAAATTTGAACTATGATGCCTAAGTTTGAAATGACGAAGCATTGACCTTCATTTGGGGATTTTGATTTTGCAAGAGATCATGAAGATAAGCACAAGATCATGAAAAGAGAATATCTATTGCCATGCACGAGGTGGTAATACAGGCCTTCTGGTTGCAATATCGGCTTTTTCCTCTTGTTTGTCTAAGATGTTTGTTGTGTTTCTCCACTGATTTGGTGTCTCTTTTGTCTCTATTAGCAAATAGATTGGTCACCTTGAGATAATGATGACTCTCAACCTAAAAAGGTGCCAACTCTGGATGAATTCTCTCCTTGGGAAAGCAATCACCCTCTGAATTGAAGAGGTACAACTCCCTTGTAAGATATTCAATGAATTAGAAAAGACTGAAAAACAAAACTAAGGTGTGCTTTTAACCAGAAAGAAGTAAAGGAAAACAAACACCTACCCATAACCATGAAAATAGATGCAGTGGAGAAATTTCAGAATAACATGAATGCAAACAAATGACACAAAGTTCACCTATCACACCCATGAATGACAACATATTGATAAAAGAATAGTTATATTTTCCTTAACACCTATCTAATGTAAGAAAGATATGAATCTGAAAATAGATATAGCGATACATAGCAGAAACACATTGAAGATCGACTATAAATTAACATAGGAAAAATTGTAGTCAAAGAAGGCATATACAGACACAAAATTATAGAAATAACTCTTCATTCTTCAATAAAACAAAGCTCAAAGTCTCTGAAATTATTCTATGTACATAGGTTGAGTCAATAAAAATAATAACTATTTGCAAACTAGTAGAAAAAAAACTTGCTCTCCTTCCCCTTGTTTACAGACAGCCGGAAAAGATCCCCTTTATTTTTCAGATTTACATATTTATAATTTTCACCAGTGAGTCTCCTCCATTCAGCTTCCTGTAACTACTTCTTCAATTCAAATTCAAATTTTATTATTTTAAAAGAACTTTTTAAATTTCCATCTTCGATGCTTTTAACTGCTTCTAGAGAGATAGCATTTTTTCATCATATGTGTAATAGAATTTGGAACGATTCAATCTAGGAATGACAACTGGAAAGCATCACCACATTATTAGCATCAATCATGTTCAAACATCTCCCTATTTACTTATTAACACTTCTATACCTACTCAAGCATCAAGAATGTGTTGATCTGCCAGGGAGCCTCCTTTTCTTTGCATTAACCGACAGAGAGATAATTGAATGAATCAAATAGGATCTCTGATAACTAATTTTTCATCTTGCATTATCATGTTTGGGGTAGCATTCAGTGCAAGATGATGAATCTTTGATTCCATGAGACCTGCCCCATATGCTCCCAAATGCCACTAGTTCTATTTCTTTACACGTAGTCATAATATGATCTGAGCACTAACAAGTACATTTGCCTTTGGTTTTGGTGAATGATTGACACTTATTGTGCCCAGTTTCTCTATTTCAGCTCTTGTGATTACATAGAGTGATTCCTAACCTTAATGCAAACTTTACCTCCTATTCACAATTTAATTAATAGCATCAGATGATATTTGAATTGGATTCCTTTTTGTAAAGCTTCTTTGACATATAGCAGGATTATTTGATTAGGTATAATATGTTATTGGGAGCGATTTGAAGAATGGTGAAACTAAACAACATCTTGGGGCACTCTGTAATCTCAACCTGTGAGGCTTTATTTAGATGTATCACCCCAACTCCATGTTTTTTCTTGACAGTGATGCTGATAGCAATAGTTGTCTTGGATGTCCAAGCATAAGCCTCATTTGACCCCTTTTGTAGTTTCGTATACATTGTATATGGCATATTCAGTAAAGTCTTATCATAGCTAGGCTCATGAACTCGTACACTAGAAACTGCTCCATTCCTTCCTCATAGAAACCTTTCAAGCTTCACAAAATAGTGGTGATGTAATCTACTAAGAATGAAAATTTCATTATGAAACTCTTTGCGTCCTTGAATGCTTGAAGGGAATGCCCTTTTGATGGTCACCATGCATCCATCATCAAGATAACCTTTGTAGGTCTTACCAAATCCTTTGAATTTTATGAAAGAAACTATGAAGAAATGCTCGATCTTTATAGTTACTACCATCGGATTTTATCATCTCTCTCAATCAAATATTTAACAAGTGTTGTGCGGGCCATAAAGCTTTATTTGTAGGAATTTTTTGAGATGAATAACACTCTCCTTGGTGTCATGTTTTCTATAGAGAACACATACTTATTCTTCATCATTCTATTTAAGAGATTCATTATGAAAGGTGGGATTTTTGGTAGTTATGCAAACCATATAAAATGCCACCCATGTTAGCACGTCTTGATGAAATCCCACTTACCTTTTTTGATCCTTCAAAATAATGTGGCATGATTTTTTTCAGGGTTATACTAACCTCAAAAATCTTCGCCAATGGTTCCACATTCAACTTAAAATGTCGAAGACTGATAATACACTTAAAACCACCCCTCTTATAATCTATGCTTCATCCACATGCATTTAATAGTGTTTCGGCTTTAAAATGACTTCCTTTTCTTTGTGAATAACTCCATGACACAAATGCCACCACAATATCATGCCTCAAACAAAAGCTCAATTCTATGCATAGTTCCATATAACAGAAGTAAAGAAAATGGAGGCCAACCACCTCTGCTTAAGCATCTAAAATGCAGTGCTCGTGAAACTAAAACATGGTACTATTACCCCTTAAAGTATTAGACCTTTGCTTCATTAGATGGAAACTTCATATTTAGGCACCTTTCATAATTTTTTGGATATTGATTGGAATTTGTATACCAAGGAATGAATATGTTAGTGCATCACCAATGTGTGCATCCAACCCGAGAGACCACATTCCCTTCACAAGAATACTATCTCTGCTTGTCACAATTATGGAAGAAAATTTAAATACAATGCAACAACCTTGAACTTGCTACCTCACAACTTTGTCAATTTTTACAATGAAGCTTACCTATTTAATCTAGGAATATCATGTAGGCATCAAGAAGACAAATGCACTTAGCCACTATAGGTATGAATGGCATCCTAAAGGGGGGAAAAATTGAAAATAAATCATGTCTAATAATAGGGCTAACAGTGGCTCTGATTAGGGACTGCATTTTCTATGAGAATACAAAGAACTCCAACATCTCTGGGATAGACCAGTCCTTGTCCATTGGGCAGTAGAGTCAAAGAGCATGAGGGAAAAGGAGCAAACAAAAGCCAAAAAAGAATCAAGGTAATAAAGGAAGCTAAACTACCAGCACAACAAAAACTCCTTCTATGTGCATGATAGGAATATCATACCTTAAACAGTCCTCCAAGATAATCATGCATATCCATTTATAGGTTGGGAGAAGTAGTCGCCTATGCGATACAATGCTAGGCGATTGAAAATTGTATACACAACCAACTACAAAATTGTGACTGTTGTAATCCAATAAATCAAACTAGCACCTTGTAAAGACTTTCTGTGTAAAATTGGATACTTAAAAACCCACTCTTCATTATATCCCTCTACAAATAAATGATTTATATTGACACTACCTCGCATAAGATCACCAAAATTTTCCTGTACAATATTAGCTATAATATTACACTGCATTTGATTTTCTAAAAAAAAAAAAATCAACCCTCAAATTGGACATCCCACATATAACTTATGAGAAAAAGTGACTTCTTGAGTGATGCAATACTAGAGGAAGATCAACTCACTCAAACAATCTCATTTAACAAAACCCAAATATATATTTCATGTCCAATCAATTTGGACTCTTTTACCTTCACAAAACCATTAACTCAAATACTCAACCATACAATTTAGAGTTCCAAACTTCTGTAAAACCTTCAAGACACTTTTAGCATCTTCAAATTGTCTGATTCAAACACCAATCATCAATTAAACATCACACACATGAGAACTTTCAAGTAGACTGTCCCAAACAGTAGTTAGGCCTAATTAGGCTTCAATAACAAAACACCCCCAAGGATTTCTACTCTTAGATCTTCCAACTTAATTCAAGGCCTCTCAACAGTTAACAAAATATCACAATCAACAAATCTCAAAAAAAATAAACTCTCACCAATGAATCCAATATGAAAACCCTTACCATCCAACTTCTTACTTGCTTTATGAGGGTATGTTGAAAGTCCACAACCTTGAGTCATTATCTCCTTTCCAAAGCCACAAAAAAGTGTTATTATACCTGAAAAAGGTATCCAAAACCTTCTCCATACCCTATTCATGTGATTTCATCAAAACACCTATCCTACTCTCCATTCTTTATTCATAAATTTGTCTGTCAGAACACAAAAATGACAGGACAGCAAGCATAAATGCATTCAAACACTGATGATTCATCAAATATTCATTAGGTAGGGTCACATTACATATTAACAACCTTTACAAACAAAGAATAGCCAAGTTTGTTACCCATTTTCACAAACAAAATGCAAAACTCCACTGTTCTTTGTCAATTTCCTGATTTTTCCCACAGAACACAGCCTAGGGCATCATGATTTTAAGGGATAACCATCACCACTCAGTCTGAAACTTTGAGCAATGAAATAGTACAAAAAAACATACATTCTTACAAAATTTCAAGTGATTCCATCAGTTAAATTAAGAGATACACAATTTTGACTACTTGATGTCTACCCTAAGAGGGTTTCAGACCTGCACTTACAAAAATGTTCATAACTTTTGTAAATCTCCATGAAATTGAACCAAACAAAGACAAAATGAAACTAGATTAATTTATCCTTCTTTTCACATTGGTTTCAAGCCAATACCAATTTGTACAAGGTCGTACAACACACTACTACAATACTATTACAGGGAAAATCTAGAAATTACAGCCACAAAACCTTCATAACTTTCATTCTACTCTGTGAAAATGAATGAAATAAAAACCAAAAAAAAATAGAATCTTAGTTCTATCATTCCAAATTACTTCCCCTTCAGGATCAGGCCATGCATGGCTGTACAAGAGACTAAAACATAGAATTACCAATCAAAATACAAAAAATTGAATATAAAAAGAGGCTCCATTAATGTTTCTTCATTATTTTACACCCCTCTCTCCCTTCCAACGATGTATTAAGGCTATTTATGACTTTTCACACTTGTACCTATGTATTCCATCTAATTTTTCATCTACCCAACCAACTTGACCTTCCATCTTCCTTATTTTGCAATTTTGCAATTTTGCATTTTGACAACTTTTGTCAATTTCACCAGTTTTGCATTTTTGAACCCCTAACCATTATAAATACTTCTAAAATGACCTAATACACTTTTTTATGATAAAAAAATGACCTTATTTCTCATATTCCTTGGTTTGACTCATTAAACCCTTCATAAACCCCCTTATTACATATTTTTCTCTTTTGAGCATTACTGACAACATCTTATTAATTTTTACAAATTGGACTACTAATTACATACCAATGGTCCAATAGACCTTATTAAATGAGTCCTAAGCACTCTTTGAACACTTATTTACAAATAGGCCTCATGGAGGCTTGAAGGCAACAAGGTGCTCCTGCACCATTGAGTACCACATGTGAAAGTAATTGCATCGTTTAAAATTTTTGGGCCCCAACTTGTGATATCAACACACTTATTAGATTCAACAGTTGATTCATTTTTCTCAATCTCTTCTTCATTTTTATCTATCCCACGTATTGACTCAAATGATGGATTTGAATAATTTGAATCTTGTATAATATTCTCTTCAAAATGAAAAGATTCAAAAATGGGATGATTAGTTACCTTATTATTTGTTTCCTTATCTTCATGATCTTCATCAATAAACTCAAATGTGTCAAGTTTAGGTTGCATTTGAGAAGAAATAATGTTTGATGATTCACTTTCCTTTTGTAACTAATTTTTTATTTGACTTTCAGCTGCACAATGCATATTGATATCTTCAAAAATGAATGCCTTAATTTATGATAATTTGTTGGCATCTTCCTTTTCAGAAACTTGATCTTCTACCTTCATGTTAGCTGAAACATCTAGTAAGTTTACATCAAAACTTTCAAATCTGAAAGTTTCAATTTCTAGAGCATAAGGAGGCATCAACAACTATTCATTTTTGTTTAATTCTGGACTATCCATAACATTAGATGAATCTTCAGTATTTGTTGCACCCAAAGCAAAATATGTACATATTGATTGCTCACAAGAAGATTAATCTTCTTCATCACTAGAAGAATCAGAATCCTCTTTATCTATCTCATAGTTAAGATTATAAATTTCAACATCAAAAGATTCAGTCCTCACATCACTAACTTCATTTTTCTAAAAATAATTTCGATAAAAAACTGCGAGATTGGAACACTCAGCCGAAGGGTGTAAAATATTTGATGGATTCATCTTTTGAAAATTTGGTGTTTTATACTTTTGAACCACACAATTTTGTGTAAATCTTTCAACTTTATATTTCTTCCATACCCTAGATAAAATAAAATCATCTTCAATATTAATAGCTTCTTGTTTAAATGCAATCTCAAGATCACTTACCTTACTTTGCTTCAAGAGAAGTCCAAAGTCGGGATGTAATGATCCAAAATAAGTGGTCATTTGCAGTTCTTTACTTGGCTGAAGATTATGAGGAATCTTTTTTAGACATCTGTGAAATCGTTCTACAAACTCCCTTATAGATTCACCATCCTTCTTTTTGATGTTGATAAATTGAAATGAAAGCGCACATGCATCAACAGTTGATTTAAATCTTCCAAGAAACTTCTTCTCCATGTTGTCCCAGTTAGTGGTACATCCATCTTCCAAAGATTGAAACAAAATAGCAGCAACTCCTATCAGAGTTTCAACAAATAATCTGACAAAAAAAAATTCTTCCCTTACCCCCAAAACTCCACAAGCTACGGTGAAGGCTCAAATGTGATCATCTACAACTTGTGAGTCTTCTCCATTAAACTTGGAAAAATTCCTTCTTGAACTTGCAAGCAAGTTTGAATATTGTGGCAGTGCTAAAGGTCCAAGTTGAGCACACCATGGTTGGGGTGAGACCAATGCCATGATGCATATTTAGGAAAGAATGGCTAGGTCTTTTACCAAAAATAGTTTTTGGGAAGATTCCAAATGACAGAGTCATCAACCTCCATCCTCGAGGAGGTACCTTCATATTTTTGAGAAAAGAAAACATTGGAAAACACTGGTACTTCAATTATTTCCCTAGCGGATTCACCAAATTTTTTTTAGCAAACAGATTGGGCACCTTGAGATAATGATGACTCTTAGCCCGAAAAGGTGCCTCTATTCCTAACCGCTCTAGATGAATGCTCTCTTTGGGAAAGCAATCACCTTCTAAATTGAAGATGTATAGCTCCATCGTAAGATATTCAATTAATTAGAAAAGACTGAAAACAAAACTAAGGTGTGCTTTTAACCATAAAGTAGTAAAGGAAAAAAAACACCTACCCATAACCATGAAAATAGATGCGATGGAGAAATTTCATAATGACATGAATGTAGACAAATGACACAAAGTTCACCTATCACACTAATGAATGATAACATATTGATAAAAGAAGAGTTATATTCTCCTTAACAACTATCTGACATAAGAAAGATATGACTCTGCAAATAGATACAACCATACATAGCAGAAAAACATTGAAGATCGACTGTAAATTAACATAAGAAAAATTGTAGTCAAGAAGGCCTATACAGACACAAAATTTTGGAAATAACTCTTCATTCTTCAATAAAACAAAGCTCAAAGTCTCTGAAATTATTCCCTGTACATAGGTTGAGTCAAGAAAAATAATAACTATTTACAAACTAGCAGAAAACAAAACTTTCTCTCTGTCCCCCTATTTACAGATTGCTAAAAAAGATCCCCTTTAGTTTTCAGATTTACATATTTATAATTTTCACCATTGAGTCTCCTCCATCTAGCTTCCCGTAATTGATTCTTCAATTCAAATTACAATTTTATTATTTTAAAGAACTTTTCAAATTCCTATCTTCGATGCTTGTAACCGCTTCTAGAGAGATAGCATTTTCCCATCATATGTGCAATAGAATTTGGAACGGTTCAATCTGGAGTTGACAACTAGAAAGCATCACCACATTATCAACATCACTCATGTTCAAACATCTCCCTATTTCTTTATTAACACTTCTATACCTGCTCAAGCATCAAGAGTTTGTTGATCTACTAGGGAGCCTCCTTTTCTTCGCATTAACCGATATAGAGATAATTTAATGAATTGAATAGGATCTATGATAACTAATTTGTTATCTTGCATTATCATGTCTAGGATAGCATTCACTACAAGATGATGATTATTTGATTCCATGAGACCTGCCCTATATGCTCCCAAATGCTACTAGTTCTATTTATTTACACACAGTCATAATATGACCTGAGTGCTAACAAGTGTTTGCCTTCGATTTTGGTGAATTATTGACACTTATTACGCCCAATTTCTTTGTTTTAGCTTTTGTGATTACATAGAGTGATTCCTAACCTTAATGCAAACTTTACCTCCCATTCACAATTTAATTAATACATCGGTTGATATTTTAATTGGATTCCTTTCTATAAATCTTCTTTGACATATACCATGATTATTCGATCAAGTATAATCTGTTGTTGGGAGTGATTTGAAGAATGGAAAAACTAAACAACATCTTGGGGCACTCTATAATCTCAACCTGTGAGGCTTCATTTAGATGTATCACCCCAACTTCATGAACTCATACACCAGAAACTACTCCATGCCTTTCTCACAGAAACCTTTCAAGCTTCACAAAACAACGATGATGTAATCTACTAAGAATGACAATTTCATTCTAAAACTCTTTGTGTCCTTGAATGCTTGAAGGGAATGCCCTTTTGATGGTCACCATGCATCCATCATTAAGATAACCTTTATAGGGTTTACCAAATCCTTTTAATTTTTTGAAAGAAAATGTGAAGAAATGCTTGATCTTTATAGTTACGATCATCAAATTTTATCATCTCTCTTAATCAAATGTTTAACAAGTGTAGGTGTGGGCCATAAAGCATTATTTGTAGAAATTTTCTGAGATGAATAACACTCTCCTTGGTGTCGTGTTTCCTATAGGGAACACATACTTATGCCTCATCATTCTATAAAACAAATTCATTATGCAAGGCGGGCTTTTTGGTAGTTATGCAAACCATATAAAACCCTGCCCAAGTTAGCACATATTGACGAAATCCCACTTACCTTTATTTATCCTTCAAAATAATATGGCGTGGTCTTTTTCAAGGTTATGCTAACCTTATAAATCTCTTCCAATGGTTCCAATTCAACTTAAACCACCGAAGACCAATAATACACTTAAAACCATCCCTCTTATAATCTATTATTTGTCCACATGCATTTAATAGTGTTTCAGCTTTAAAATGGCTTCCTTCTCTTTGTGAATAACTCCATGACACTGATGCCACCATAATATTCATGCCTCAAATGAAAGCTTGATTTTGTGCATAGTTCCATATAACAAAAGTAAAGAAAATAAAGGCCAACTGCCTCTTCTTAAGCATCTAAAATGTAGTGCTCATGAAACAAAAACATGGTACCCCTGCCCCTCAGAGTATCAGACCTTTGCTTCATTAGATGGAAACTTCATATTTAGGCACCTTTCATAATTTTTTGGATATTGACTAGAATGTGTATACCAATGCATGAATCTATTAGTGCCTCACCAATTTTTGGATCCAACCCAAGAGACCACATTCCCTTCACAAGAATACTATCACTGCTTGTCATAATTATGGAAGTGAATTTAAATACAATGCAACAACCTTGAACCTGTTGCCTCACAACTTAGTCAATTTTTGCAATGTGGCTTACCTATTTAATCTGGGAATATCCTGTAGGCATCAAGAAGAAAAATGCACCTGACCACTATAGGTATGAATGACATCCTAAAGGGGAGAAAAATTCAAAAAAATTCACGTCCAAAAATAGGGCTAACAGTCTCAAATGTGAAGCTCCTCAAACTATTGATTATGTTTGTTTTTTTCCCTCAATTAGTTCAAATTTTGGTTGTATTATAATTGGCATAAGGTTTGGTTGTTGAAATGGAGAAATCAGACACCAAATAGTCATAAGGTGAGAGATCAAGCACATATGTGGGGTTTGATTTGTGAGCTTATCTTGATTAATGATTTTTGTTCTTACCATAACATTTTTCTTGCTTTAGTTTCAAACTAAATGTCTATGTCAGAAACACCATTCATTTCACAAGGTCCATTTTGTGAAAGTCATGAGGTTAGAGCCATAGTTGCTTATGTTAACTTTGGGAAGCATGGATTGAGATATAATTCAAGATATTTAGAAGCCTATAAGGATATAAGTCCTTAGGACAAACATCAATATCAAGGATTTTCAAAGGGTATCCACGCTTAAACTAAAGGGTTTGAAATTTAGAGAAAGATCGTTGAGTTTTGTTTGCAATGTTTTGGAACCAAGTATCAAACTGACTCACAAACATTTACAATCCTAGCTCAAGTGGGTGTGTATTTCTTAGTAGTCTTACCATCATCCCCTAAGAGATGATTAATCCATGAATATGGAATGGAAAAATAGGTTGTGTCAAGGAAATGCAAGGTATTGACATGCCAAGCAAAAGAGTCCCTTCCCTATTTGTTTTATTGCCTCAACCAAAAATTAGACATGGTAAGTAACTTCTTGGAATGGTGCTATTCTAATGCACTACTTCAAAATACACTTTGGAGGTGAGATTGTTGAGCCACTACTATCAAGGTTCTTAATTAGGAATTTTGGGATAAACTGGAGCCTATACATGCAACAATTCACTCAATTAAGAGGCCTCCTAACCCTTAGAAACATCTAAGGGTTTTAACATGTCATACAAATACTAAGGGAGACATTCGTTGGTATAAGACAACAACACTAGCTAGTTAATGACTTTAGTCAAACCAATTTATTTATATAGCAGACCGAAATGAAAGCACCACTTGGGTCATTCCCTCTCAGAAGTTGGGAGGTAGGCCCTTTAAAGGTAACACATATTGTGAAGCTTAAAATGTTTTTCATCACCCAAGATTTCTGAGAGGTGCAAGGGGAGAGGATAGGTGATTCCAATAAGAAAAGTATACTTGTGTGTTTTTCTTCACCCAAGATTGCACAAAGCGCAAGGGGAGAGGATACACACAACAAGTACACATAAGCAAAATAAACACACATTCATTTTAACCTTGACAAGCATAATGAGTTTGTTTTAAGCACCAACTTGAAATGTTGGGATTGTTTTGTTCAATTTTGAACCTAATATTGCAAAATGAGGATATGAGGGTTGAGTTCTAACCAACTTTGAACGTTAATTTTAAACCCAAATGAAAATCTAGTTGGTCCTAAAACATGAAGTAAAGCATCAAAAAATGGGTTATAATTGCCCCATAAGTGTAAAAACACTTGTTACAATATATAATCAAATGATGATATGCTCCTTCACTCCAAATTTTATTGCCGAAACCTGCAAAACTAGTTAGCCTCAAAAACAAAAACCAGAATTCAGTGACATGTTAGAAAGCAGATGAAATCAAAAATTTAAAACAAATGTCAAAATTCAATTTCTATTTTGTTTACTAGTAAATAACGATGTTGAAATCAATTGTGTCACTAAATTTCATTAGATGTGTTGCCATATCGTAGGTCCATTGCTATATTGAAAAATTAGATGTGTCACTACAATAAACAGTGACATCAATAATGCCACCAAATCAAATGCATCGCCAAATCAAAATTCATGATGTGATTAAAAATAAGTTTAGCGTCACTAGTTTAATATGCGGTGATGAAATTAAATAAGGCATCACTAAATTAATTATACATCACTAAAATAAAACCCGAGTGTGTCGCTAATTTTGATGAGGTGCATCGCTGAACCTACAAACACAAGAAAACAAGAATCTAAAGAGAAAATCATGAGATTCGATTAGTATGACCCTCCTTCTAACACCAAAATGTGACCAATGACATAGTATAGGTTAACTACACTTGATCCATACATAAATGAAGCATATTTAAACCACTAATCATCAATCCCAATAAGATATTCAATGTAAACAAAGTGAAGAAGCCATTAAAACTAACATTCTAAAACATGAAATCTTGAAAAACATCTATTCTAAGCCATTGAATCTTATCCTATGAGGGGAGTCGTGTCACATTGATGTGGAATGGCGACCCTTTACCAATCCCTTGGATAATATGAGCCTTTCCAATCGATTTTATTGATTAAAATCGATGGAAACTGATGAAAAATGAATGAAAGCATGATAAAAGATAAATTGACCTAATAAAAGCTATGATGTTTGATGAAAGTGTATGCAATCCTTTTCTAAACGTGTACAAGATTCAAAAATGCAAGCCCTAGATTCTAAAATATGCTAAATGAATGCAACTAAGTTACCATGGAAGCCATTAATGGATGTTTTAAGCTACTATGATAAACTAAAAAAGCTAAATATATGCTAAATATGGATGCGAGGTGAGAGTGATTTTCAACAACATAAGTTTTCTTTGAAAAGGTGGATCCCTGTTCATTAGATGCAAGGTCTATTTATAGAATAGGAAAAAAGGAACCGATGGTCAAGATTGAAAGAATCAATCAATGGTTAGGATGAAAAGAAAATGTAGGCATGGATCATGGATTCCCATCAAGGGTTGAGAATGCAAGTTGATATTTAATCAAGGGCTCACAATCATGCAAAGAAGCATACTTTCAAAACTTGCTCAAGAAGTTTGTTGAGAGTTTGTTATAGGGAAGAATATTCCCTTTTTTGAATGAGTGAAAGGGGAGAATATTCTCATGGATGAGGAAAATTAGCATTTAGTTAATTAAAACCACAGTTTAATGTGCAAAGGGGAAGAAATATTCCATGAGAATATTCCCTTTTGGAGGATTGTGAAAAGGAGGAATATTCTCAAGGAATATTCCCTTGCAAGTGGGTGAGTTTGAATTAATTAGTAATTTGATAATTAAAACAAAGTTTCAACTATGCAATTTAGAGGAATTTAGGATATCCATGAAATAATTAACTTATTTAATGAAAAGGGATCAAAATGACATTAAATTAAATAATTAATATTATTTAATTTAAATGAGAGGACCTAGGGTGTTAAAATTAAATATTTTGATTTATCCAATTTAACAGGACAAAAGGTTAGCATGAAAGGGGTAGGAATTAATCTAATTAGATTAATTTGATTAATATATGAAAATGATGTATTTAATCAAATAGCTAGGCTAATTTAATCAAACAAGCAAAAAGAGGATAGATTTTAGGATGAAACGATGTTAGTATATCAGCTTTGAGTGTGTAGTATCTTTCAGGACATTTTTAAGTGTCTACAAGAACAAAACTTGAAAAAAATTTGGTTCTCCAACATCCACAAATTCTAAACTTAAAATAAAATAAAACATCTCCCATCCTTTTATAGGAATGAGACATTCAGGAAAATCAATCAACACATGAGAGGAAATCCAAGGAACGAATCACAACAAGGAACGTGGAATATGACAACTGGAAGGAGAACTTTTGTATGAGTCAACGAATGTCAACCTTCTTTAGAACTTTAAAACCTTTCATGACCTGTATCCTTAAAATATAATAAGGACGTTAATTTGGAGCTGAGTAGATTTGTCAAACAAAATGTAGGAAGTTCCTCTACTAGATATTCAAAGTGATCAGGTGGAACCAAATATAGATACCACAATCCACCTGCACTTTTGTTCCCACACTCAGGTTCTAACTCAGGCTTAAAACACTCAGAGGTAAATTACCCTGGATCAAGGTACCCTCCTTTGTCACATGCATAATACCTAGTTTCTCAATATTTTTTCATCTCAAGCTCTTCCTTCACATGGACTCCCAGAGTGTACTGCCCAACTTGGTCATATTATTACTCGCGATCCAAATTTTCCTGACCATCCATACCCGAATACTCCATCACAATCTGTTCCTCCTACACATAAAAATTCCATATATCAATCCCTTTTAAAAATATTCATAAAACTCTCATTAAAATAAAACCATTATCAACAAATCATCCTTTTAAATCAAATCATAAATAACATGCTATTAATACATTCCCATGTAATCATGCTTTTAGGCAAGTTACTGGACATTTAATATCTCAAGAAAAAAATTACAATCAATTTCAACCTTTCAACATGCATTGTTATCCGACATTCGGTACTCGAAAAAATTTAGTGTTTATCGGAACAAAATTTATCCAGACCCCAATTACCACCAGAACCTTCACATTTCCTGGACCTTCACGTCCAAACCGCGATACCTACCAAGCCTTACATTAAACATTCCAACCAATCTAGCCTTCTGATACCCAGTGTCTAGTATACCCGACACTTGGTATGTTCAAATACACGAATTACCTCAAAGACTTCCTATTTTAACATTAACTTTCAATGACCCTTTGCCAACCAGCATCTACCATAGGCATTAATTTTTTCACTTGGGTCTCCAAGCCTTACATTCTTGGGGCGTGTTGTGAGACTACACAACATACCCCTTTTTAATTGCATATACTCTCTTGTGCATGTTAAAATACTATTTAGTATCCTTCATGTACTTCATGGCAACACATAGTTTCAATATCCTATCATTCTTTTCCATTGTCAGCATAATGGGGGGGTTCCTAGTATTGGTGATAATGCTTCCATGGTTTTTATTTGGAGTGAACTATGTATAAAGTTGTTCCTATGTACTAGGTGAATGTAGTGGTTGGTTACCCATGCATTTTGGTGAGATGAAAAACTTACCATATAGACACTCTTGAATTCCTATTTTGTGGAGGTGACCTTCCATCCTCAGTTGATTAGTATCTTTAGACTATTGACACTTGTATTTTTGACTTTGCAATATTCCTTACATTGATTGAGTAGTATTATCAAGATCACTTATGAAGATCGATGTGCCATTATTACCCTTGACTATCAAATTCTTTAATTTTTTTTCTATCTGATCATTATTTTAGTAGTGTTGTTGAGGGAACTCATGCATATTTTTATCTTATTTATCTTGATTTTAGTGCATTTTCTTCATTTTCAACAATATGTCATATTTTTTACAAAAATTGTAGCTTCTGCATGCTTTAGTGGTGTTCTTTATGTTCTTGCACTTTTTAGGACATTGTTTTGGATGCTTCTTAGTCATTCATGTATTTCTCCCTTATGGAGAGGATATTTTCCTTTGAGGTTTCCTCTCTTTTTCAGCTATAAGAGATCTTTTTTATTTGTTCATGGGTACCTCATTAGGCCAAATTTTAGGGATCCATATTTTTCATTTTATGCATTCATCATTTGAATATTTTAGCTAATCCCTATGTTTCTCTTAAGGGGGGTTGTTAGAGTAAAAGGGATTTTACCTAATTAATTGTTTAATTACTTAGGTCCCTTTTCACTCTAGCTTCTTAAGCTTACTTGGGTCATGTTTTTTTTTATGTCTCAAGTCATAGGATGAGGACACATGTCATGGTCTCATTTTATCCTCACCTAGGGTTTCTCTAGGGTTGATTTGTGATTTTTCATTCTTTCTTTTATAATAATTATTTATTGTATTCACTTAGTTGTGAGGCTTGCACATTAGTGATGATTCATGTTTTGGATCAATAGTTCTTGGCCTTCGTATATGTAATTTTTATCTCTTTGTGTGGCAAGTACTTTATTGTAGGTGATCCTTGTTGGAAAAATGTGTCTCAACCTTGCAATTACATAAGTTTTACTATTCATAGGCAAGCATAGGGGGCACAGGGGGAGGGGGTACCCCCTGTGATGTGTTCAGGGGGATCATCACCTGGGCGAGGGGTCTGAGGGTTGTGCGCCCTGATGAGAGCTCAGGGTAACATCCCTAAAAGCCAAATTTTATGTTTATTTTATTATTCTAAATCTGGACCATTCATTGTTAGGTCCTAGACCTAACGGTAGCAGGTGCCCCGGGGGCTCAGGGGAACACCCTCGAAAGCCAAATTTTATGTATATTTTATTATTCTAAATTTGGACCATTCATCATTAGGTCTCAGATCTGATAGTAGATATTTTGTTGGCTTGAATTGCCCTAGAAGGAAACCCTATTTTATGAGGGCATTGTATTGTGGTTGTGTATTGTGATGTATTTTGAGAGTCTAATAGCAGTCATGTTACATCTAGATCTCTAGTTGGTGATACTTTTGTGAGAAGCTTTCTCTACAAGTATATTGTAATATTTGTGATTTCTGAATAATATATTAGGTTGCTTTTGGAGTGTGTGGTTTTTCTCTCAAAAGGGTTTTCCCCACGTAAATCACTATGTTGTGGTATGCATGATATTTTATGTTTATTTTTGTTTAAATTTTTGTAACTATTGAAAAGATCTATAAAAAATTTCATTATCCCACTCTTAAGATTAGCGTAGGAAGTTGTTCCACTACCTTAGCTTCCTTACAATCCTTATTCCTTGGGAGTTGTAGGGTTGATGAATCAACTCCAACATAGTATTAGATCTCTATATTCACAACTCTCTATTTATTTTTTAAGAGATTTAGACCTGGGTGAAAAATAGATCCTCCTAGAGTAAAATAAACTTCATTTTTATGAGAAGGCCCAAAAACTCCTATTTTCATATAAGAAATGCTAGGGTTTGGTGACACACAAATTTTAAGATTTTTTTTGGCATGTCATTAGGTAGCCATTATATTAGTTTGTACGACTATACAAATCCATATGATGGTACGACCACCATTATTACACCTTCAAAATTCATGCACAATTCTTAGAAAATACTTGTTTTTTTGTTTTAATGCCTTTGTGGTTGTCATTATTACATAGTATGACTCTTTTAAAGAAAACATTTTTTTTGTTTTTGAAAAATATATTATTAAAACATATAAATATTTAAAAAAATTAAGTTATAGTATTGAAGGTACTATCCTTGCAGGGGCACAATACCCTCAAGCCCCACCCCTTAAAGTGGGTGAAATACCTTAAGGTCGTCTCTTTATAGGGGTGGGGGGTTTTAAGCTCCCCATTTCCTTCATTTTTTTGAAAGACATTTTTTAATAGTATTTTTTTTAAATAAAATATTTTTAAAACGTACCATTTCATTTTTTGGAGGAATTTTTTAGTAGAGGGATTTATTTCCCTGGTTACCTCTATTTTTAATAGTATCCCCCTAGATTTGGTAATAGTTTGGCCAAATTTGGCAACAACATTAGGAGGCATTTCCTGTCCCCTTCATGTATGGAGTTTTTTTTTCAACACTCAAAATTTGGAGATCTTGCTATTGCTCATTCATGCTCCTTTCTTAAATATTTTTTTTGAAATGGGGTCAAATTTCATGCTCTTTGTGATGGTGTAGATAATTTTTAGTTTGGGTTTTTTTTTTAAAAAATTCTAATTTTTTGTAGCAATCTAGTTGTGAAATTCTCATTTTGGGAGCTTTAAAGGGCCATAAATTTTACATGTGAACTCCTTTTTGGGTTAATTTTTTTAAAATTATATATTTTTATGCATAATTTATAGTGACACCTTCTATTTCCTTTATATTATATCAAAATTGTATTTCCAACATGTGGTCCTTTTTGGATATTGCAGGCATCTCTTGGATGCACTCTTTCATTTGTAGACACACTAAGATAAAGTGACACTCTTGTGTATACTTTTTATGGATTTAGCACATCATATTGTGTCATATTTTTTACTCACACTATCTTATAAAGTGTTATGGGGATTTTGTTATGTGTGCCTTCTTGTTTGGAACCACAATTGTGTCTACCTTCATGTCTATGTGTCTTGGTTTGAACACTCTTTTTCAATTATAGGTACTCTCTTGTGCATGTTCAAATATTTGTTTTCTCATTTTATGCACTACATAGTGACACATAGTTTATTATTTTCTCATAGTTGGGCTTGTCATTCCTCTCCCTTGTCAACATTATGGGGCTTTTCCTACTATTGGTGTTATGCTTCCTTGGTTTTATTTGAGAGAGAACTATGTATCTAGTTTTTATTCTTATGTACTAGGTGGATGCAATGGTTGATTACCCATGCATTTAACTGAGATGGAACACTTACCATATAAACACTCTTGTATTTCTGTTTTATGGAGGTGACCTTCCATCCTCGATTGATTAATATATTTAGACTATTGGCACCTATATTTTTTACTTTGTAGTATTCCTTGCATTGATTCAGTAGTGTAATTAGGGTCACTCATGTACATTGATGTGCTATTTATATCTTCAACTATCAATTTTTTTCCTTTGTTTTCCATTTGTTCATGTTTGCACGGAGGTTCTTCATTTTTAGCACTGCATCAATCATTTTTTGACAATTGTTTGCAACTTAGTCATGCTTCAGTGGTATTATTCATGTTCCTACTATTTTTAGGATATTATTTTGGAGGATTCCTATTCCTTCATGTCTTTCTCTCTTTTGGAGAGGATTTTTCCCATGAAAATTTCTCCTGGGTCTGTGCAAGATCATGGGGGTCCAAAAAGTGGCGATGTGAAAAAATGTGTTTTTAACACACCCAAAAACATGAAATTCACGTCTTTGACTTTTTGCAAGGCCAAGTACAATATCCATTTTAAAACGGATATCTGATACTAAACGAATATCTGTTTAGTTTAAGTTAGAATTTTTAATTCCATCGGGTCTGGCCCCGACCAATTTTTTTTATTTGATATATTATAATAATTTTTTAATATATTTATCATATATGCACTAAATTAAAAAAAATTATACTAATGTTTGTTAATTTAATATTAAATTTATTATATTTTATGATTATATTATATTATAATATAATATATATAATAATGTAATATATATTATATTATATTATATATACAAAATAATATAATATAATATAATATATACTATATTATAATATAATGTATATTATATTATTATATAATATATATTATATATTATATATTTTTGTATTATACTTTTAAAAAAAACACTGACCATATATTAAAAAAATATAAAATAGGAAACGAATATCTATTGTACAAATATTTGTTTCCTATGTTATAAATTAAAAAATAAATTGAGAGCTCGTATTATATAATATTACATTATTATATAATAATATAATATTATTATAAAATATTATAATATATATTATATTATATATAATATATAATTATATAATATATATTATATTATATATTATATTTGTATATTATACATTTCAAAAAAACCTCCACCAATTAAATATGGTTGGGTCCCAGACCCAGCCATATATTAAAAAAACTATAAATCAAGAAATGGATATCTGTTCCCTGTGTTATAAATTAAAAAATAAAAGTCTGAGAGCTCATTTTAGCTCTTTATGCGTGGATTTTTATAGTGTACTCAGATATCCATTTGCCAAAGATCATTTTGCTCAAAATCTATCAAATTTCATAGGTATGTTTGGATTTTTCAATTGTTATTCAATTTATATTCTTTTTTTTGAATTTTAGTCAAAAATAGGGTAAATTTGATAGATTTTTTATTGCATTAAAATCATTGTTAATTTTGAATTTTTTTATCAATTAACAGGTTTAAAATGGATCAATATGAAAACCCTAACCTTGCACAAGATGGAAACCCTCCAAATCCTTCTTCACCACAACCATTGTTTCCAAACCAAAACGTGCCAACAATACATGAATCTATTCATAGAAATTTAGATCAATTGAGAAATGTATGTCGAATCTATGAGACACTCAATGAGCCATTAGACATGAAAAACACTTTGGAAACAATCATTTCAAATGTTGAAACTTTGGCAACTCAACACAATAGATTTGCATAGTGGTGAGAGGAACAAAGACAATTTTATGCCGATGGGTTATCATATGATGAGGTGAAGGCACTTGATATTGAGAAAACCCAATTAGCCTAGTTATTCATCAATCACATAACATGATAGCCTGTTAATAAGCGAAAACCAAAATTCTCAATTAAATGGTGCACCCATAGAGGCATATTAGATAATTTTTGGAGATGTTGGTGGATAGTTTTTGATAAACCATCCAACAACAATCTTGATGTCCCTTAGTATTTTCTCCAAAAATTATATGTTGAGTTTGTGCTAGGGAAACATGTCAATTACTTTGACATGTGATATTTTCAAGGTGTTGGTAGAGGGATGCCACAGGATAGACCTAGAGCATGCTGAGTCACCCCAATTCATCCTGCTCTACCTATTGCTGCCCTGAATCCACTACCTTACCCTGAGATTGCTTTAGATTTAGGGACTTTCAGCATTTATGCCTTACGTTCGTTGAGTGATCATTTGTTCATGCAGAGCCATCATGTTGCCCAGCCATTTGATGATGCAACCCATCACAATGGTGTTGCAACTGATACATCTCAACATGATGGTGGTGCACCTGGTACATCAGCTCCCACTGGTACACCATCATTAACTCCCACTAGTACACCATCCTTTTTGGGGAATATTCGTGTGCCTCATCATTGCATGACGTGCAACAATTTATGTTTGGGACCTCTCTAATGGTCCATTGAGGCCTCCATAGACACATCCAACTATGAGGTTCATGATATGTATATGTAGGAGTTGATAGAGCATGGAGTAGACCATTTGTAGGAGAGACATTGACTGCCAGGGATGATATGGGAGGACCGGTAAGACTTAAAGTAATTTCATAGTTTTTTTTATGTAAATTCTTTCATATTTTATGAGAGATATTTGTACTAATATGTGTTTATGTGCTGGAATTTTTAGCAATTGTTGATAGAGGAGTAGATGTCGCAAGTGCAGGAGGCTACGCATACTACCATTTCATTTTCCCTAGAGAATCAATATATGGTAAATTATTTAAATTTTTATTTTAGATGTTAATTTTTGAAATCTATTATGTTTAAATACATGTACTGCATATATTGATAGTCTAATGTAAACTTTCCTTTTTATGTAGCAACCTGGTTCTTATACAACCTTGTTGATTGGGTCTGACACATTGGATGAAGTTGCACAACAAGTATATTTTTTTTATTCTCGACATTATAATTATATGTGCATGTGCATTCAAATTGTGTTACATTCTTGTCATTTTTTTATAGGAAACCATCTTAGCCGATTCATCCACTATGAGCCCATCTAGTGTCGTAGAATCATAGCAGGTATGTGTTTATTTTATATTGTAGATATTTACATTTAATAGGAGTAGATATGTGTCTAGTAGATATGATTATTTGTCAACAATTATATGTTAATTTGTATCATCTTTATTTTATCTACTATAGTCCTCTGCTCGACTCAGTACTGTGATGAGTGGGAGACCATTACTTTATATGAGGACTCCCGATCCTCCTAAGGGACAATCATATGCAGACCATCTTGCAGAAAAGAGAGCAAGAATTGAGGTAAAAAAGAATTGCATTATTGATGTAGTATAGTACATGTATATTGCTTTTGATGTTAAATTCGTAATTTATAAATGATGGTATATAAGTTTCTATTTACTAGTCTATCTTGTCAACCATTCACATAATTAATCTAATTTGTGGTTTGAAATTTTGTTGTGCAGGAAACTTCAGAGCAACTAACTTCTTCGAGGAGGCTCGGTTTTGATGGTCCAACACAGGATTATGATATGATATAGATTGATATGTACTTAGGGTTTCATAGATCTTGAGATGGCATATATGCCACATTTTGTAAAATTTGTTCTAAGTAGGCATATGCCAAATTTGCATATGCACAAACACAATTATTCTACGATTTGATATATAAGAATTGATATTCAATCTAATTTGTTCCTTGTGTGCATGTCTTTCTACTTTGAATTTTCAAAATGAAATTATTGATGGTCAATACAACACAACAACATTAAAAAAAATATTACTATTTTATTTCTCCTAAAAAAGAAAGATAACATGTAGCCATCTAATACCCAAGGTCCTAGTAGTTGGTTCTCAACTGTGTTGATATCACTCAGAGGTCAATGTAACTGTAATTCGCAAGGGGCCTTTGCTAGTAACAAGGAACAAAATTGAATGAATTCAACTAATCTACGTTTGGGGGGTTTTAAATAAAGATAAAAAGATGGCTAAGAGCTTTAAAATAGAAGAACATGAACAAAAGTTCTTAATATCCAGACAGGTATATCAATAATGAGTGTTCATTCACCTAACCACAACCACAGTGAGATACAATCCATAGAATAAACCATACAACTACATACATCCATAGTGCTAATTCAATACCATCACTATTCACTAAACTTTACTTCAAAATAGATCATTCACTCATCATTAAACACATATCAAATAGATATAACAATAACTTCATTCATAGATAATCCAATGAGATAATCATGAATCCAGATTCCTCTATTGATTCTCATCAAATAAAAAACATTTAGGCACAACAAATCACTGGTATATGGATTGATCATGCATCATTAACCTTATTAGATAGGTCCAAACTTGATAACATAAAAACTTGTATAAAACTGTGAATAAAAAACTGCATCTAAGTTCAACTAAACTTTCTTAAAAGTATCTCTACTAACAACAATGAAATCCTAGAACTAATCACTATTCACTATCATCAAGTGGCTGATCTTCCTTTAATTAGCTGACCTTTACAAAATGGAACCAAAAAATACATATAGACATTGCAATGCATAAGTTCCTCCCAATCAAAACACAGATCCAAAAATAAAGGAATCAGAACTGAACGAAGAACTAGACTGCTAATCCTGAGTTAGAAGGCTAGAGTACAATGTTGCACAAATTCTAACATCCAAAGAAGAAGGTGGAACTGAGGAAGGAAACTAGAGTAGAGTCCACATCAAAACCCTGCAAAAGAGGAGAGAAGGAAACATTGGGTCCAATGAAGAGAGCCAAATCACTTTTGTGTTGCATGCTCAAGGACATATTCATCATAGTTGTCAAAAACTTTTTGCAGAGTACCCGAATCAGGTCCATCCAAACAATCCTCTTCAAATTTGATCCTCCTTAATTTGGCTGAAACCAACTTTTGTACCTCCTTCAACTTGATCAATTCTCTTTTAGCAGCCTTTGCTTCTTCCCTTATATCCATAAATCAATCTAATAGTAGATCCTCCCCATCATCTCCCTTTTGTATTATGTCTTCAAATCTACCCCTCCATCTCTCCCTCATCTTATCTAAAGAAAGGCATTCCCTAACTGAGGTATCTATATTGATTAGAATGGTCACAATTACCTCTAATTCATCAATCTATTGTTTCAAATCCTTATTCATCTCTTGAACTTCATCTTGATGCACATGAATAGCCTTGGATTTATACCTTATTATACTCACAGTTTTCTCAACAAAATCTATATTATCCTCCTCAAGAATTGAATGTTCAAAAAAAGTTGACTTAGGTACTTTACCAATGTCCTCAAGCTTTTTAACATATTCTTTATATTCCTCATCCTACTTATCTAGATCTTTGGTAAGTTGATCTAGATCCCTTGCCAACTCAAGAGTTTCCTTGTGAATCTTAAAACTATAAGCAAGAACATCATAAACCTCTTTATTGAGCTTATCCAACCATCTCTCTAGCATTCCCACCTTGCTCTTCATCTGAACCAAATCATCTGCCTCCTCCTTTGTTAATAGGATTGCAGATTCAGGGGCAACAACCTATTGAGAGATTGGAGTTGAAACATCTTTCAGAAACCTATGTAATTGATCTAATTGAGCCTTAAACTCATCCTTATTTTTCTTATCCTTGATCATCTAGGACTTGGTAGAGGAATCCACAATATCAATTAAGTTCATTTGTTGATTCCTTGTAGGCCTTCCCAAATTCACTGTACCCAATTGATAATCAATCATCTACATATCTTCCTGGTTCTTATCCACCATGGGTATTGCACATTCAATAATAATCTCCCCTATATCAGTAAGCTTGGTGGAGTGAAGAACCCTGGCCTTCTTCTTAGGTCTATCCTTCTCAATTTCTTTCATCATCTCCTCCCAATTGAGAGGTTGTGGTTGAACTATTTGCTTCCTTTCTAAGTCAAGCTTCAACCAGGTAGGAGCAACATGAGTAGTAGCTACTTGATCCAAAGAAGAAGTAGCATTAGTGGAAGAAAAAGGTTGTAATATTTTATTTTGAGGTTGAGAGTCAACCCCTTGCACATTTTTCTACTCACTTTGTGCCCTCTCTTGTGCCAGCTTCTCAGTCTCTTCCTTATCTTTCTACTCCTGCAGTTTCTTGGCCTCTAGCTCTTGCTTCAAATGTTCTTCTAACTTTCTTTCCTCTAACATCTGATCTCATTTCCTTTTCAGCTCCTCAACATAGTCCCAAGCTTCCTTGGACTCCTTCTCATACTCAACAATCTCAACAGCCTCTTTCTCTCTTCCCAAACGTTCTTGTTCTTCTCTCTTCTTAAGAGCCTCTTCTTGTGCCTTGAATTTTTCCTCAAGAGCTTCCTTTTCCCTTCTTTGAGCAGCTTTCTCCTCCTCAACATCATGAATTTTATGTTGCAAAATCAATTTATCTCTTTCTTCCTTCATCTTGAGCTCTTACTCCTTTTTTTTCTGCTATTGAGCCAATTCATTAGCCTTAACTTGAGCCTCCAATTCTTGTTGCTTGGCTAATAACATAGCCTATGCTTTAGCATCTTCTTTTTTTTGTTTAGCTAATGCCTCAACTTGTGCCTTGGCATCAAATTCCCTTTTAGCATCTTCAAAGAGCTTCCATTGGTCCTTGTCTCTCAATATATGCTCGGTCCCTGCATCATCTGTTACATAAAGAGATGCTACTACATGAGCCTCCTCATCAGATAGAGTATTTTCAAAATCAGTAGTAATATCATGTATTTCAATTCCTAACTCCATTTCCTTTAGGATCTCAAATTCCTTGTGAAGAGTTCCCTTTGGGGATTCTTGACCCGGTTGTTGTGTAGTAGAGGGTTGAGCAGATCTCTCTCCTACAAAAGATGTGGAAGCACCAAATTGTGTAATTGTCTCATCTTCTTGCATCTCTGGGAGGTCTTGGGCAACCACCTCCTCTTCTTCATTAGAGGGCATAAATTCCAATGGTTCCTTTGGGACATTCTTCTCTTTGTCCTTTTGTATTATGTGGTTCCAACAACCTTTCTCTTCTTGGATGGTTGAGCCTCAGGCTGGTTAACCCTCAAATTGACCCAGTGCACACTTCTTTCCAAGACTGGTTTGGCAATCTGCTTTATATATATAGACTCTTCCATATTCCAATCTACTGGATCAAGACTTTTAGTGCCTATGTTCTCAGCCTCATATTGAGGATCCAAAGTTACCCCATCATCAGATAAAGTCTTTGGGATGTCTTCCCTAATCCCATACTCAACCATGAGTTGGATTGGAAATCTTTCATAATTTCTCCTTTGGAGATCATAATAATCTTGTAAATCCATCCAAAAGTCCTCCAACAGATTGAAATGCTTATCAAATAGACTAGGAAGCAAAGCTTGAATCTTGTGCCCAGGGTTATAATGCTTCCTAGAAGTTCACAAGCCCAATTTCAGATAAACGAATTCATCACAAATAGCCTTAGCTTCCACAATGTGTGGAAAACTAAACTCACCCAACTTCATTGGAAACTTGTGGCAACTAGTCTTCTGCTTGGTGCCAAATTTGAAATTAATCGCCAAAGCCTAATATATAAACTTCATTAAAATAATTCTATTGCCACAACACCTAGGAAGCAAATGGGGATGACCATCAAATCCCACTAATCTGAAGTAAGTGAATGTGGGGTACTGAATAAACCAATGTCCCCACTCATTGATAAAAGCGATTGCCTCCCTGCTTAATCTATACCCAACATCTCTAGTGAGCCTGTTAATAACAACATAAAGGAAGGCATCATTAACCCTCCTATAGTGTAACTATGATGCCTGTAATGTGAGCTGATTATAGGTCTCCCATACTTTCTTTTGTCTGTGGGCCTCTCCCAATATCCCAACTATATTCAATCCAGGAAAAATCCCCATTTGAGTAGCTGCATAGACCACATAAGAGGTCATAAAGAAACTCTTGGTTTCTCTCACTCTAAGCATCTAATTATGTATAATTTTTGACACCACCATTGGCCATTCAAAATTTTTTTACCTTCCAAGATAGCATGGATGAATGGGAACATCCATTCTTTAAACTGTGAACCATCCCTTTTTCCAAACACCCTAGAAAGAAGCATGATTATGTCCCCAATTTCTTTATTGAAATCTTCCCTTTTTGGCTAGTCAGGAAGCTTGGTTAGAGACTTTTTTTCTATCCTCATCTAATGCTTATTCATGTAGGATCTATTGGTTTCCTTGTTGCTACTGTAAAGCTTCAAAGCTTCTACTTCATTCAACTACTTAGGATTCCGAGGAACGAGCGCATCAAACATGAACCTGAACATTTGAGATGTTAGATCAATAATAACATTCCCTTGTGAATCTAGAAACTACCTAGTAGCAGGATTGTAAGCACCAACAACTGCTAATACCAATTCTAGACACTAAACGAACAAAGGGAATAGTGCAAGGTGTGCCAATCCAGACTGATCAATCCTCTGTGCCCTTGGTGTAACATCTTCATTGAAAGTTTCATCCACCAACTCCTCAAAGTTAAAAGGGCCTAAGTTGGTGTCTGTGATATCCACCCAATCAGAATGAACCTTGTTGGGGGTAAGGATAGCCTCCTTATGTTTGCACCTTAGAGTATAGGGAAGATGTTCTACTTTAATCTTTTTTGGCCTAGCCCCTTGCCCTAAAGTTTCTGTAGGTTGGCTCCTTTGAGAAGCCTCATCTGATGCTCCAGACATTTCTCAAACTCTGCAATAAACTCTTATGTTAGATGATCAACACATAGAAATCAATACATTAGTCCATACCTACCTCTATCTCTTTGAAAAAATGTTTGAACTTAACCAAACTTCAACCTTTATTGGAAGCAGACCATAGAAGCACGAAGGACATAAAACAGTTTTCAACACTAGCGGGGTTAGAACTGGAATTAGGACAAAACCAGAGCTGGGACTGGAAGAGAAGCCAAACCAGAAACTAAATGCTAGTTCCAAGTTTAACTTCCATCCCGTCTTTGAATCCGCTCAAGGAAAATTATAATGATTCAATACCACAATGATCGAAAGCGGAATTGTTTTAGGATCTAACCAAATGGAAAACAACTTCGGGATGAGTTCGTTCTTGAGTCCGCTCCTGCCCATTCAATATGCGAAACAAACAGTATTTCAAAAGACACAGCCACATGAATTTAAAGACCTGGGTCACATGGGCCTATGAGGAAATCAGAAATTGAAGGGATTAACCCCCCAATAGCTCAACCATAAAAAAACAATTTTAACCCTAAGAAAAGACTATTTTGTAAAGGTTTTTGAGCAAACCCTAGCCTGCTCGACACACTAGCTCTTAAAATTAGGGCATCACAAAAACCCAATACGAAAAACATAGAGTCAAAATGGGATTGAAACGAGAAAAGGGTTTTCAAAATGAACTCCATCATTCAAGCAAAAAAAACCCTTACAAATCAAAACCTAATTAAGAACAAGGGCACGACAAAACACACCTATCACAAAAGCGACAGCGAACAAAAAACAATGAACGAAAAACAAACAAAAATGGAATGGGGAAGAACAAAAAAGAAAAAGCAAAGAGAACAAAAAGAAAAGGACCAAGAAATGAGCGAAGAATTCACAGAAACCAAAATTATATGAACATGCCAAAACACAACAACACACGATAAAACAACGTGAAATGGGAAACAAAAGAGAAAAGAAACATACCTTAAAATGCTCTCAAGAAATGACCAAAATCTGGCCAAGATTTTCTCCTCAACTCGCTTCCACAATCCAATTGATCCTCTCAAAGTTCTTCTAGCTCTTGTGTGCTTAAACATCTCGAATAATCAAAGATAATGATCCAGTTAAATGTGACTAGGAATTTAAAATCAATTTGTGTGTGCGAAGAGGCTGCAATTAATGCCATTAATACAATTGGTCGGAGATGGAGCAAACAATGCGAACAAATAGTTAAGTCTTGTGAACACCTAAAGCAAGGCGGACGCGGACCTAGGACTGAAATCATACAAAGAAACTCTCACAAGTTCCTTACCTAGCTCTGAACCTGGATCTGGTCCCACAAAAAAGATGATGCCGAAGAAAAGAAACAAAGGGGGGGAGGTAGAAACAAAAATGAAACTGAACTAGGAACATTGGAAAAGTTCAAAAAAAAATTATGATCCTGGTTCCGCTCCCAGACAAGAAACAAGAAACGAAACAAGGAAAAACAAAAAAGAAGGGAAGCGGAACCAAAACAAAGACCGGACCCAGCCCAAACACCAATGGAGACAAACACAAGGCAAATGGGCAGAGTCAAAATTAGAATGGGAAAACAAAGTTAGGTTCCAATTCTAGTTCCACTTCTAACTGAGAAAAACAAGACGCAAGGAAAACAACAAACAACCTAAGGGAGAAAAAAAACCCGAGAGTTCCAAAAAAACCAACAAACAATGAAAGGAAACATGAAAGTGAAGGTGGACTCGGAATCAGAACGAAATCTAAACTAGGAACTTTGGAAAAGTTCAAAGTCCAGATTTGGTTCTGGCTCCGCTTCTGACAGAGCAAAAGAAAGAAAAGACTTAGGAGCAAAAAAAAAAACTCCTAAGACCCAAACAAACAACCAAATACAAACAAAAACAAGGGGGGCCCATTTTGTTCCAAAATAAAATGGGGTGGTTATGCAAGGCATAGCAAATGGCGACTTGGTTGGGGAAATGGTTTACCCATTTTTAATACTGAAGAATTCAGTCACCCAAAAACTTGTGATTTATGAAACATGTTAACTTAAGTATGATTAGAATATTTAAGTAAAGTTGAGTTGGAATCTCAAATTTAAACCACCATAAACTACTTTTGAATCTGAGTGTGTGCATGTATATGGTGCATCCTTCTTTATAAGAACTTTTTCCACACTTGAACAACTATATCTAAGATCCAAGCTACATAGGTTGAGCCCTTCAACTGTCATGCAATGAAATCCTGGACATTGCTCCACTGCCAGTCAGGTGTCCATAGCCCTGACAGAGATACCTCTAGTTCTCTCAAAGAATTGCTCTACTACCAGTCAGATGTACATAGCCCCAATAGAGATATTTGAATTACCCATATAGTATTGAGCTTGTCTTTATTTCAGTAGTTTTCTCTTCTTTTTTTCATATTATTCACTTGTGGAAATTATTTTAATATCTTTCTCAATACTCAAACATTACTAGTTTGAAATAGGGGTTGAGAACTACAGTGGACCCTATGACAGCTTTGGGAATCATATTTTTCACTTGAATCAGAGATATAATCACCCTAAGATGAATAGGCCCCTTTTAGTTAGATGTTTTATCTATTTTGTGACAAATTTCAATGATAGTTCATGAGGTTATCTACAATATACCTTACTCTTAATAGGATTTCAAACTAATGCTAAAATGACCATAAGACATAAGTTTTAGAACGAAATATCTTGACAAATATGCCTGAAAATGCCTAAATCAATTTCTCTCCTAGTGCCTATGGCATACCCCGAATAACAACCCCTATATTCCAAGCTAGAAAGAAAAGAGAGTCCCCAAAGAAGAAGAAGACAAAAGGTAACACAAAACACGACAAACAAACCAAAAGAAAGAAAGAACAAACAAGCAAACAACCAACAAAAAAAAAAAGAATAGATAATTACACAAAATACATATATACAATTAATTTAGAACTCAAACCTTTATGAACCAAAGTAATGCTTGAGAAACTGTCCATTAACTGGCAATGGAACAGGTTCTCCCATCAAGGTGGTCAAGCGAAAATCATTCTCACCCAATATCTCCGCTATTTGGTATGGACCTAGCCAACGTCTATCAAGTTTCTGGTGATCACCCTTTTTCTCTCTAGCCTTATCCCACAGTAACACCAGATCTGATATTCTAAATGCCTTAATCTTAGCTCTTTTGTCAAACCAACGTTTGACAATAGCCTGATGCTTGAAGAAATGTTGTAGAGCAGCGTCTCTTTTTTCTTCCATGTTTAAAATATTGTTTAGCCTTACCTCAATCTAATCATCCTTTGTATAAAAATCCCGCATAAACCTGAGAATAGGTATCTACAAATGTATGAAGAAAACTGGCTCTCAGACATAGACTAATTTAAACAGAGAATTTCCTAGAGCAACCTTAATACGGGTTCGATCTTCCCATAAGGAAAATATCAACTGGGTATGCCAGTCTCTAGGATTGTTTACTAATAATTTCTTTATTACCTCCAACAGGTTCTTATTGGTAGACTCTGCTACACCATTTCCTTGTGGGTAATAATTGGATGAATATTTCAAAATGATTTTATGCTCATAGGCCCATTGTATAAATTTAGCAGATGAGAAAGCGGGGCCATTATCACACAACAGGGCAAAGGGTACTCCAAACCTGGTGATAATGTTATCATTAAGAAATTTGATCACCACCTCTGTGGTGCTATTTTTGCATGGTTGAGCCTCAATCTAGAATGTGCAGTAGTCTATAGCTATTAAGATAAACTTATGTACTACAAAAGAGTTAGGATTAATTACCCCTACAAAATCCAGAGCCCAATGGGTGAATGGTCTTACCTCATAAACATGTTGTAATGGCATTGCTAGATTACGTTATTTTGGTGCAAAGGTCTAACACGTATGACATGTCCTGAAATTTTTATGTGCATCCCTAAACACGTGAGGCCAATAGTATCCTAACCTGAGAATTTGATGAGCCAAGGAATCGGCTAATCCATGCCATGTGCCATGTCTTTCATGAAATTCAGCAATATCATGCTTAGCTTCTTGCTGATCTAAACATCGTAGGTAAACTCTCTTATAATTTCTTCTATATAGGGATCCTCCTTTGAGCATGTAATGGGAAATTTTCATCCTTAATGCTCTCCTCTAGGTAACATTCATCCCCTCTAGGAATATGTTATTGAGAAGGAAGAAGATTAGATCTGTATACCACAAATCCTTGGTGAATGACTACACCATATACTATTGGCAAGTGATATTCTTGTCAACATCTGCCATAGTCTTTGATAAGCCCTGTCCTTGAACAAGCTTCATTGGATGGATTTCTAAATCATATTCTCGTAAAATAGCCATCCATTTTCCTCTTCTCTCTCCTAACTCACTATGCATAAGGAGAGACTTGACAGTTGGATCAAGAACTATGGCAACAACATGACTCCTGAGGATATAATGTCTGAATTTCTTTACTGGTTGAACCAATGCAAAGGCCTGCTTCTCGAGGGGTGGATACCTAACTTCTGCATTTTTGAATGGGGAGCTCATGAAGGAAATTGGCCTTTCATCTCCCTCTCCTCTTCGTTGTGTTAGAACAACTGCACATGAATGGTTGGATGCAAAGGATTAGATATTGAAGGGCTTTAGATAATCTGGGCTAGTCAAGACTAGTGCCTTAGATATTGATTGTTTAATTTGTGAGAAAGTAGATTTAGCCTCATTGCTCCATTCTATTTTTGCATCTTTCTTCATCATCTCATTTAGTGGCTTCACAATTTCCGAAAATCCTGTAATAAACTTTCTTACAAAATTAATCCTTCAAAAGAAGGATCTCATCTCCTTTTTACTGCCTGGCATGGTTAGCTTCAAGATACCCTCAACTCTATCAGGGTCTATGGATATTCCCCTTTCTGATATCACATGCCCTAAAAGTTTCCCTTCAGAAACTCCAAAGGAACATTTCTTGGGATTTAGGGATACTCCATAGCTGATACATCTCTTAACGAATTTTGCTAAATCGACAACATGGTCCTTCTTGTTTTTAAAGAAAATAGTTAAGTCATCTACATAGATTATGATACACTTACCTATCAAATCCTTGAATGCTACTTCCATTGCACACTAGAATGTAGCTCCAACATTGATTAGTCCAAATGGAATCCTACGATAGGAAAATGTCCCCCACTTAGTAGTGAAGGCAGTCTTCATTTTGTCCTCATGGCTGACTAGCACTTGGTTATACCTAGAATAGCCATCCAAGAATGACATCATCTAAGATCCATTGACAGTTTATAATACCTCATCTAGAGAAGGAAGTGGATAGTTATCCTTCTCTGAGGCTTTGTGTAGGTTCCTAAATTCAACACATAGTTTGACCTCCCCACTTTTCTTATGTACTAGAACTAAATTGGCAACCCAAGTGGAGTGTCGTACTGGGAAGATGACTCTTGTTGATAAAAGCTTTTGTACTTCCTTCTATATTAATGGCTTGATCAAAGCATTCAGTGGGCACTGATTTTGATGGAAGGGATTCACTTCTAGCTTTAGAAGTATTGTGTGCATTATCACAGAGGTGTAAAAATTCTTTAAATATTCATAACTCTAGGTAATTTCCGTAATGTATTCTTTTAACACCTTAATTATTTCATTTCTGATCTCCTTAGGATAGGTCTTGCCTATAAGAAAATTTATTTTGGGATGTGAATCAGCCAAATTAATTGATTCGTACTTCCCTCCATCACTTTGAGTTGGCACTCTCTCACGAGCCCGAGGATCAGAGTCAAATATTCTTTCTAAAGCTACCATTCCCTTGGGAATGTTGTTGCTCTTCAAATTCATTATTCCTTCAGTTTCACAACTCTCAGGGTCCCAATCCCCATGATCTCTTTCTGATTCATCTATGATCTATCCTTCAAAGACATTAGAAATTTCCAAGAAGGCGAGTATGTGTTGGTCATCATCGAAGACCTAAAAATTCCAGACATTATTCGAGACTACTGGGATTGAGACTAGTTCAACTGAAAAATATTTTTAACTTGGAGTCTTGCATAGGCTCTAGAGTACTAGCAGTGATTGCCAAGGAATCTGCAATCTGATTTTGTTCCCTAGGAATCAAACTGATTCCAAAAGCATCAAATTACTCAATCAGATTCAAACTTTATTTCTATAGGTAGCCAATCTTTTATTATGACAAGTATATTGGTTGCAGACCTGCTTGATAATTACTTCAGAATCTCCCATAACCATGAGAGATGTGACCTTCTTCTGATGGGTGAACATTAGGCCCTAAGCAAGTGCTTCATACTCTGTTACATTATTAGTGCATCCAAACTGTAATATGTAAGAATCAAATTAAGTATTCCCCTTTGGATTGGTTAATTATATCCCTACTCCACTTCCTAATTTGGACTTAGATCCATCAAATTTCAGACTCCATAATTGATTTGGCACTGGAATATCTTTCTTATTTAGGGGCACTTGCTTGCTAGAAGCATATGGTGGCTTAGACTGGTGTTGGTCATCAAGATTTGAAGGAAAATGGGGGCATGTTTCACCAAAAGGTTCTCCTCGATTCAAAATCTGTTCAGGAACTGATTCTTGAACCTCCTCTTGGGTCAAATCATGATTTAGTACATTTTTCACCAATGCCTTGGGCATTGGAAGGGTTTTTGGGGTAGGTGTAATTGGAAAAGACTAAGATTCCTCAGTCTCTCTTTGTACCTCAGAGCATAGAACTTGAGTTTTCTCGAGTTGAGAAGATGATTCTTTTTGAGCAAGACTAGCTCTTGTAAGGATGGTTGCATCTTTTTATTCAAATGAAAATTTATTGGAAAAGGTTTGAGGTTGACATTCACAATTTTGCTCAACCTGGGAGACATGATTTAAGATATCTATACAGGTTTGTCAAGTTAACTTAGAATGACTCTAATAATGGACCCTACACCAATTGGGAAGCAACAAACTCCACATATCCACCTCCTCTCCCAGTACCAGCTTATCCTCTTGCAACTTTTTAATTAGGACTTGTTGATTGACTATAATCATTGGGTCATTTTGTTCTGGAAATGGTGGGTCATCAAAATGGAGTATAGAAAAAGTCATGATTTCCTCCTGCTTGTACACTCCTATCTCGGTTTCAAAATAGGCCACCTCATTGGAAGTATCATATTTAGTAATCATATGCTTTAGCCTAGGTTCGCTCTCAATTCTTATCTGTGTTGCAATCCATTTCCAGGGGAGCCACATGTGTGAGAAATCTAAAGAAAAATATCCCCCAATACTCTTCATTAAATCTATGCTTAAGAGCATACCATAGGTTTCTGAGGTATCAACAACTTGGATATCCATGTAAGTTTGGATCCTTGGATCGGATCCAACCTGTACATGAATATTCTTAAGTTCTCCTACCACATTGACTTTTGTTTTATCCAATTGGATAAATCTTTTATTTGTCTGGAGTGGAATCAGACCTAACTTCCTACAAATTGAAAATGGCATGACATTTCCAGATGCCCCAGAATCAAGCAGACAATTGTGCAGATTCTTCCCAAAAATTATAAAACTCAAAAGGAAAGGTGGAGTACTAGTCTTACCTTTATAGAGGGTTGCATTCATCTCATTTTTTGGAGTTGCCTTGCCTTTCCCCTTTGACTTGTCTGCTTCCTCCAAGGCCTTCAACAAAATTTCTTTTTGAGCAGGGCACCACTTCATAACGTCAAAGAATGACATTGAAGTTTTCTGCTTCTACATCTCTACAATGAAATCAAACTTGAAATCATTCTTCACTTGATATTTAGGAAAAGAAGGTTGGTTACCTTTATTCTAAGAGTCTGATGGACCCTTTGGTGGTGGAGGGTTATTAACTGCATTTTGATTCAGTAGGACCATGTTATTGGGAGGGAAAGAGGTTGTGAATGGCCCTTTATTCTGATTTCTAAGGAAATGGCCTCCCTTGGTTTGGAAGGCTTGGGAATCGTATACATCCTCTACTATTTCATTCTCTTCCTGATTGGGAAATGGTAGTTCCTCCTCAAAGATATCATAGGTCATGGTAGTATCCGTTGATCCACCAAATTTGTTGGATGCACCTTGAAATGGAGCATCAACTTGGGCTATCTTAACCATCTTTTCCATCTCCAGGAAATTCACCTCAGAATGAACCGCAGTATCATGTAGCATACACCAATTGGTCATAAGATTGAGGTCTGCTACATTAGCAGTGTGTTTCTTCTCATCACCTGCCTGGTAATTATGGGAGACTCCCCCATTATTAGGCTTGGTGTTCCACTGCCTATTGTTATTAGACCTTTGATTGTATCCTCTATTCTGATTTTGATTAGAGGAGTTTTGATTTTGATAGTTCTTCTGATTCTGATTAGTGTTGTAATTTTGGTTGGAGTTCTGGTTAGAGTAACCCCCTTGATTTGAGTACCCTCCCTGATTTTGAAAGTTTTGATTTTGGTTTTGAGGAGGGTTCTATCTCAATTGATCCATATTGTTAGACATATGAGATAGATTCTTTTTAAGAGTCTCCATCTCATTAATCAGCTGTAGAGTCTTTTCACTTTCTATAGTCTTCATTGCAGAGGGATGATTAATCAGATTTGATCCGCCAACTTGATTTTGAAATTTTTGAGTTTGTTGGGAGGAGTCCTAGGGACCATTGGTGAAGAATGGTAAGGGAGGTGAAGCTTGGAATTCATACATAGGTCCATATTGGGAGTAGGACATCCCTGGGACTGTATTGAATAAAGGGGGTGTATTAGGCATTTGGTATCCTATAGGAGGAAGAAATTCTCCTAGACTCCCAGATTGCAAACTTATATGTTGTTGCAACTAGATGGCCAAGTGATATACTTTATCCAAAGAATCAATTTCAGGTGGCTGATATGTCCTCTTCAAGAGCAGAACAATCAAAGGATCCACAACCCTTAAGTATGCCAAAATGGCAATATTCTTAGCAACCAAGTATGGATCCTCTAACCTTCGATACATTCTTTGGAACCTTGTATTGAATAAGGGAAGTGGTTCATGATGCTCCTTCCTTATTGTGGAAAATTGGTGGTAGAGAATAGCAGGGTCTACATAGACCTGGAATTGATTGATAAAGGCATTTTCCAAGTCTGTCCAACTTAGAATAGACCCTTGGGGTAAATTTAGGTACCAATTGTATGCCATGTCACCCAAATAATAGGGGAGCAACATGTACACAATGTCATGATGAGCCACTTGAGCACAAGTACAAGAATCTTTAAATGCATGTATGTTCTCCTCAACACTTCTTGATTCTCCATGCATGTACTTACGATAGAACCTCTTTGGGTTCTTGGGGAGATCATGTATCCCCCTAGCGATAGTCCCTAGTGGTAAGGGGTTATTGAAAAAGAAAGTCATGGGTCTTGGTGGTGATACTGGTTGAGCAGGTTGTGGAATGGGTGAGGTTGGCCTGGGAGGTGATATGGATGGATTCAATGGAAACCTAGGTGGGGTGAGTGGTGGTGATAATGGTGGAATCAAGACTCTACGAGCCTGGGGCCTATACCTAATAGGAGTTTGGAGTTCAACCAATGGTTTAGGGATCTGAGAAGATCTGAGAACTCTCTCGTACCTATTTGGTGAGAATGACCCGATTCAAGCTAGTTTGTTCCTTAGGCCCTCCTAGCGCTAGATCTATTGATGGTCAATACAACACAACAACATTAAACAGACTACTACTATTCTATTTCTCCTGAGAAAGAAAGATAACATGTAGCCATCTAACTCCCAAGGTCCTGGTAGTTGATTCTCAACTGTGTTGATATCACTCAGAGGTTAATGTAACTATAATTTGCAAGGGGCCTTTACTGGTAACAAGGAATAGAACTGCATGAATTCAACTAATCTATGTTTGGGGGGTTTTAAATAAAGATAAAATGATGGATTAGAGCTTTAAAATATAAAAACATGAACAAAAGTTCTTAATATCCAAACAGGTATATCAATAATGAGTTTTCATTCACCTAACCACAACCACAACAAGATACAATCCATAGAATAAACCATACAAATGTATACATCCATAGTGCTAATTCAATACCATCACTATTCACTAAACTTTACTTCAAAATAGATCATTCACTCATCATTAAACACAAACCAAATAGATATAACAATAACTTCATTCACAGATAACCCAATGAGATAATCATGAATCCGGTTTCCTCTATTGATTCTCATCAAATAGAAAAAATTTAGGCACAAAAAATCATTGGCATATGGATTGATCATGCATCATTAACCTTATCAGATAGGTCAAAACTTGATAGCATAAAAACTTGTATAAAACTGTAAAAAAAAATTGCATCTAAGTTCAACTAAACTTTCTTAAAAGTATTTATGCTAAAAATAATGAAATCCTAGAACTAATCACTATTCACTATCATCAGGTGGGTGATCTTCCTTCAATTAGCTGACCTTTACAAAATGCAACCAAAAAATACATATAGACATTGCAAAGCATAAGTTCCTCCCAATCAAAACTCAGATCCACAAATCAAGGAATCAAAACTGAATGAAGAATTGGACTGCTAATCCTGAGTTAGTGCACAAATTCTGACATCCAAAGAAGAAGGTGGAACTAAGGAAGGAAACCATAGTAGAGTCCACATCAAAACCCTGCAAAAGAGGAGAGAAGGAAATGTTGGGTTCAATGAAGAGAGCCAACTCAATTCTGCATTGCATGCTCAAGGACATATTCATCATAGCTAACAAACACTTGTTGAAGAGTACCCGAATAAGGTCCATCCAACCAATCATCTTCAAATTTGATCATCCTTAATTCAGCTAAAACCAGCTTCTGCACCTCCTTCAACTTGATCAATTCTCTTTTAGCAGCCTTTGCTTCTTCCCTGATATCCATAAACCAATCTAATAATAGATCCTCCCCATCATCTCCTTTTTGCATTATGTCTTCAAATCAACCCCTCCATCTCTCCCTCATCTTATCTAAAGAAAGGCCTTCCCTAACTGAGGTATCTGGATTGATTAGAATGGTCACAATTGCCTCTAATTCATCAATCTATTGGTTCAAATCCTTACTCATCTCTTGAACTTCATCTTGATGCACATGAATAGCCTTGGATTTATACCTTATTATACTCACAGTTTTCTCAACAAAATCTACATTATCCTCCTCAAAAATTGAATGTTCAACTAAATTTGACTTAGGTACTTTACCAATGTCCTCAAGCTTTTTAACATATTCTTTATATTCCTCATCCTAATTATTTAGATCTTTGGTACGTTGATCTATATCCCCTGCCAACTCAAGAGTTGCCTTTTGAATCTTAAAACTATCAAAAAGAACATCATCAACCTCCTGATTCAGCTTGTCCAACCATCTCTCTAGCATTCCCACCTTGCTCTTCATCTGAACCAAATCATCTACCTCCTTCTTTGTTAATAGGATTGGGGATTCAGGGGCAGCAACCTGTTGAGAGATTGGAGTTGAAACATCTTTTAGAAACCTATGCAATTGATCTAATTGAGCCTTAAACTCATCCTTATTTTGCTTATCCTTGATCATCTAGGACTTGGTAGAGGAAGCCACAATATCAATTAAGTTCATTTGTTGATTCCTTGTAGGCCTTCCCAAATTCATTGTACCCAATTGATAATCAATCATCTACATATCTTCCTGGTTCTTATCCAACATGGTTATTGCACATTCAACAATAATCTCCCCTATATCAATAAGCTTGGTGGACTGAAGAACCCTGGCCTTCTTCTTAGGTCTATCCTTCTCAATTTCTTTCATTATCTCCTCCCAATTGAGAGGTTGTGGTTGAACTATTTGCTTCCTTTCTAAGTCAATCTTTAACTAGGTAGGAGCAACAGGAGTAGTAGCTACTTGGGCTGAAGAAGAAGTAGCAGTAGTTGAAGACAAAGGTTGTAATATTGTATTTCAAGGTTGAGAGTCAACCTCCTACACACTTTTCTGCTCACTTTGTGCCGTCTCTTGTGCCAACTTCTTTGCCTCTTATCTTTTTGCTCCTGCAGTTTCTTGGCCTCTAACTCTTGCGTCAAACGTTCTTCTTCTAACTTTCTTTCCTCTAACATCTGATCTCATTGCCTTTTCAGCTCATCAACATAGTCCCAAGCTTCCTTGGACTTCTTCTCATACTTAGCAATATCAACAACCTATTTATGTCTTCCAAAATGTTCTTGTTCTTCTCTCTTCTTAAGAGCCTCTACTTGTGCCTTGAATTTGGCCTCAAGAGCTTCCTTTTCCCTTCTTTTAGCATCTTTCTCCTCCTCAAGATCATGAATTTTCTATTGCAAAATCAATTTATCTCTTTCTTCCTTCATCTTGAGCTCTTGCTCCTTTTTTTGTTATTGTTGAGCCAATTCATCAGCCTTAACTTGAGCCTCCAATTCTTGTTGCTTGGCTAATAACACAACTTGTGTTTTAGCATCTTCTTGTTGTTGTTTAGCTAATGCCTCAGCTTGTGCCTTGGCATCAACTTCCCTTTGAGCATCTTCAAAGAGCTCCCATTGGTCCTCCTCAGTCAATATATGCTCGGTCCCTACATCATCTGTTACATCAAGAGATGCTACTACATGAGCCTCCTCATCAAATAGAGTATTTTCAGAATCAATAGCAATATCATGTATTTCAATTCCCGACTCCATTTCGTTTAGGATCTCAGCTTCCTTGTGAAGAGTTCCCTTTGGGGATTCCTAACCCAGTTGTTGTGTAATAGAGGGTTGAGCAAATACCTCTCCTGCAACGGATTTGGAAGCACCAACTTGTGCAATTTTCTCATCGTCTTGCATGTCTGGGAGGTCTTGGGCAACCACCTCCTCTTCTGCATTAGAAGGCATAAATTCCAATGGTTCCTTTGGAGGCATTCTTCTCTTTGTCCTTTTATATTTTATTGTTCCAACAACCTTTCTCTTCTTGGATGGCTAAGTCTTAGGCTGGTTAACCCTCAAACTGACCAAGTGCACACTTATGTCCAAGACTAGTTTAGAAATCTGCTTTATATTGATGGACTCTTCCATATTCCAGTCTACTAGATCAAGACTTTTAGTGCCTATGTTCTCAGCCTCATATTGGGGATCCAAAGTTACCCCATCATTAGATAAAGTCTTTGGGATTTCTTCCTTAATCCCATACTCAACCATGAGTGGGATTGGCACTCTTTCATAATTTCTCCTTCGGAGATCATAATCATCTTGTAGATCCATCCAAAAGTCCTCCAACAGATTGAAATGCTTGTCAAATAGACTCGGAAGCAAAGCCCGAATCTTGTGCCCAGGGTCATAATGCTTCCTAGAAGTGTACAAGCTTACTTTCAGATAAACTAATTCATTAGAAATAGCCTTAGCTACCACAATGTGTGGACAACTAAACTCACCCAAATTCATTGGAAACTTGTGGCAACCAGTCTTGTGCTTGGTGCCAAATTTGAAATTACCCACCACATCCTACTATATAAACTCCATTAAAACAATTCTATTGATGTAACATCTAGGAAGCAAATGGGGATGACCATCAAAGTATGCTAATCTAAAGTAAGTGAATATGGGGTACTGGAGAAACTAATGTCCCCAATCATTGATAAAAGCCATTGCCTCCCTGTTTAATCTATACCCAACATCTCCAGTGAGCCTGTTAATAACAACATAAAGGAAGGCATCATTAACCCTTCTATAGTGTAACTGTGATGATTTTAATGTGAGCTGATTATAGTGCTCCCATACTTTCTTTTATCCCTTGGCCTCTCCCAATATGCCAACTATATTCAATCTAGGAAAAATCCCCATCTGAGTAGCTGCATAGACCACATAAGAGGTCATAAAGAAACTCTTGGTTTCTCTCACTCTGAGCATATGATTATGTATACTTTATGAGACCACCATTGGCCAATCAAACTATTTTTTACCTTCCAAGATAGCATGGATGAATGGGAACATCCATTCTCTAAATTGTGAAGCATCCCTTTTTCCAAACACCTTAGAAAGTAGCATGATTATGTCCCCAATTTCTTTATTGAAATATTCCCTTTTTGGTTGGTCAAGAAGCTTGGTTAGAGACTTTTTTTCTATCCTCATCCAATGCTTATTCATGTAGGATATATTGGTTTCCTTGTTTCTACTATAAAGCTTCAAAGCTTTTGCTTCATTCAACTACTTAGGATTTTGAGGAATAGGCGCATCAAACATGAACCTGCAAATTCCCTTGTGAATCCATACACTGCCTAGTAGTAGGATTGTAAGCACCAATAGCTACTAATACCAATTCTGGACACTAAACGAACAAAGGGAATAGTGCAAGGTGTGCCTATCTAGAGTGAGCAATCCTCTGTGCCCTTGGTGTAGCATCTTCATTGAAAGTTTCATCCACCAACTCCTCAAAGTTAAAAGGGCTTAAGTTGGTGTCTTTGATATCCACCCAATCATAATCAACTTTGCTGGGGGTAAGGATAGCCTCCTTATATTTGTACCTTAGAGTATAGGGAAGTTGTTCTTCTTTAATATTTTTTGGCCTAGCCCCCTACCTTGAAGTTTCTATAGGTTGGCTCCTTTAAGAAGCCTCATCTGATGCTCCAGACATTTCTCAAACTCTGCAATAAACTCCTGTGTTAGATGATCAACACATAGAAATCAATACATCAGTCCATACCTATCTCTATCTCTTTGAAACAACATTTGAACTTAACCAAACTTCAACCTTTATCGGAAGCGGAACCATAGAAGCACCAAGGACATAAAACAGTTTTCAACATTGGTGGGGTCGGAATCGGAATTAGGACAAAACTGGAACCGGGACCGAAAGAGAAACCAAACCAAAAACTAAACGCTAGTTCCAAGTTCAACTTCCATCCTGGCTCCTATTCCACTCAAGGAAAAGCATAAGAACTCAATACCACAATGATTGGAAGCAGAATCATTTTAGGATCTAATCCAAATGGAAAACAACTTTGGGACGAGTTCGTTCCCGGGTCCGCTCCTGCCCATTCAATATGGGAAATGGAGGGTATTTCAAAAGACACAGCCACATGAATTTAAAGACCTGGGTCACATGGGCCTATGAGGAAATCAAAAATAGAAGGGCTTAACCCCCCAATAGCTCAACCATAGAAAAACCAATGTTAACCCTAGGAAAAGACTATTTTGTAAAGTTTGTCAAGCAAGCTCTAGCCTGCTTGACACACCGACTCTGAAAATTAGGGCATCACAAAAACCCAACATGAAAAACATAGAGTTGACATGGGATTGAAACAAGAAAAGGGTTTTCAAAATGAACTCCATCATTCAAGCACAAAAAACCCTTAGAAATTGAAACCCTAGTTAAGAACAAGGGCACGACAAAATGCACCCATCATGAAATTGATAGTGAATGAAAAATTATGAATGGAAAACAAACAAAAACATAACGCAAAAGAACATAAAAGAAAAAGAAAAGAGAACAAAAAGAAAAGGAACAAGAAACAAGCGAAGAATTCACAGAAACCAGACTTCTACGAACACGCCAAGACACAACAACACATGAAAAAACAATGTGAAACGGGAAACATAAGAGAAAAGAAACCTACCTTAAAATGCTTTCAAGAAATGTTTGAAATCTGACCAAGATTTGCTCCACAACTCACTTCCACAATCTAATTGATCCTCTCGAAGTTCTTCTAGCTCTAGCATGCTTAAACATCTCGAATAATCAAAGATAATGATCCAGTTAAACGTGATTAGGAATTTAAAATCAATTCGCGCATGCGAAGAGGCTGCAATTAATGCCATTAATATGGTTGGTCATAGGCGGAGCAAACAACGCAAACAGATAGTTAAGTCTTGTGAACACCTAAAGCAGGGCAAACACGGACCCGAGACTGAACTTGTACAAAGAAACTCTCACAAGTTCCTTACCCAGCTCTGAACCCGGCTCTGGTCCCACAACAAAGACGATGGCGAAGAAAAGAAACAAAGGGGGGGAGGTGGAAATGGAAATGAAACTGAACTGGGAACATTGGAAAAGTTCAAAGTTTGATTTTGATCTCGGTTCCACTGCCGAACAAGAAACAAGAAACAAAACAAGGATAAACAAAAAAGAAGGGAAGCGGGACCAGAACAAGAACCGAACCCGGCCCAAACACCAATGGAGACAAACACAAAGCAAACAGGTGGAGTCATAATTAGAATGGGAAAATAAATTGGAAATTTAGAAAATTTAGGTTCCAATTTCAGTTCCACTTCCGACTGGGAAAAACAAGATGCAAGGAAAACAACAAACAACCCAAGGGAGAAAAAAACTCGAGAGTGCCAGACAAACTGATAGACAATGAAAGGAAACACAGAAGAGAAGGAGGACCCGGAGTCAGAACGAAATTCGAACTAGGAACTTTGGAAAAGTTCAAAGTCCATATTTGGTTTTGATTCCACTTCTGATAGAGAAAAAGAAAGAAAAGACTTAGGAGAAAAACAAACAACTCCTAAGACCCAAACAAACAACCAAAGACAAACAAAAACAAGGGGGACCCATTTTGTTCCAAAATAAAATGGGGTGGTTATGAAATGCATAATAGGAATGTATAATTATCTTAGAATGGTTTAACATTATGATTGATAATGTATGCTATAGATTAACGAAATTACATTTTAATAGAATTTATGAATTACAATTGGTAATCCATCTATTTCTTTGAGTTTTTTCAAACAATTAATTTCCTTTTCTATTGTACCACATTTTTCATACATGTCTACTAATACATTTTTATCAAACACTCAATTTGAGAATACCCATGAATTCAAGCTCTATTGAATGAATTTACATTTGACATTTTGTTTTTTTTTGAACTCATGTAATGAAGTGGGAAGTTGATTTTTATTTCAAAAGAAGTTAAAATTAATGAAAGACAGATACAACTTAATGAAATGCATGTCATGTTACAGTGTTCATTTGAAAGTAATATAATCATCTTGATAAAAATCAATGTCACTCAATGTTCATTCAAGCTTAATAACATGTAAAAGGTATAAAATCATCTTAAGTAAGAATCAATATCTTTCAACCATAGGGGTTTGATGCAACCTTTAAACAAAGTCCTTACAATTGAACATGATACATGTTCATTAGATTGTTCATGTGAAATCTATACAATAATCACAATCAACAATTAAGACATCACTCAACCATGATGCTGCCATTAATAGACCAAATGAGTGTGATACTACCATTAAACAAACCAAATACAACTCCATGACATGCATGTTATTTGACCTTCGACATGCAATTTATATTATCGTAATGCACAACAATGAATGTTGCTAACCATAATGCATCAATAAGAAAACTAGGCATACTATATGGGTACGTTTACATTAGAAATGGTCCTCTTTTGCGCCAAAACATGCTGAATCACTCTGAGCTACATTGGATCGATGATTTCCCTTAAGAGTCCAAAGTGCAAAAAGACAACAATCTTTGACGGGCTATTACCCCGAAACCATGATGCTTATAGACTCTCCATCTGAGGCTACAAGATCTTGTTGGGACCTTCTTCAATAACCTCTCTCAGTTTTTTCTATCTTGGGGGCATTTTCCTGTGGTGACGAGTTTCCAGTTGAGGAAAAATTTGTCGTATGCATGCAGTGTAAAGTTGCAAAGTGGTGCACTTTCGTTCTACAACTCATATGACCAAATGAAATGTTCCAACATGTCTAGATGGGTATGTTTATGCTAGGCATGGTCCTCTTTTTCACCCAAATACTTTGAATCACTTTGAGCTACATTGGACTGACGATTTCACTTAAGAGTCCAAAGTGCTAAAAGACAACAATCTTTGAAGGGCTATGTCTTAGAAATCGTGATGCTTATAGACTCTCTATCTGAGGCTATGGGATTGTGTTGGGAACCTCTACAATAACCTCTCTCAGGTTTTTCTATCTCAAAGGCGCTTTCCCATGGTGACAATTTTTCAGTTGAGGAAAAAAAATTAGATGCAAATAGTGTAAAGTTGCAAAGTGGTGCAACTTTTATTCTGCAACTCGTACAACCAATCAGATTGTTCCAACATGTCCATATGGATACATTTACGCTAGGCAAGGTCCTCTTTTTCACTCAAATACGTTGAATCACTTCGAGCTACATTGGACCAGTGACTTCCCTTAAGAGTCCAAAGTGCTAAAAGGAAACAATATTTGAAGGGCTATTTCTCAGAAATTGTGAGGCTATGGGATTGTTTTGGGACCATCTACAATAACCTCTCTTTTTTTTTGCTATCTTGAAGGTATTTTCCTGTGGTGACAAGTTTTCAGTTGAGGAAAAAGTTGTTAGATGCAAGTACTGTAAAGTTGCAAAGTGGTGCAACTTTTGTTCTTCAACTTGTACAACCAAATGAATTGTTCCAACACGTCTAGATGGGTACGTTTACACTAGGCATGGTCCTCTTTTGCACCCAAATACATTGAATCACTCTGAGCTACATTGGACTGAAGATTTCCTTTAAGATTCCAAAGTGCTAAAATGCAACAATCTTTGAAGGGCTATTTCTCAGAAACCGTGATGCTTATAGACTCTTCGTCCAAGGCTATTGGATTGTGTTGGGACCCTCTACAATAAACTCTCTCAGTTTTCACTATCTCAGAGGTGTTTTCCGGTGGTGACGAGTTTTCAGTTGAAGAAAAAGTTATCAGATGCAAGCAATGTAAAGTTGCAAAGTGGTGCAACTTTTGTTTTGCAACTCGTACGACCAAAAAAATTGTTCAAACACGTCCAGATGGGCATGTTTACATTAGGCATAGTCCTCTTTTACACCCAAATACATTGAATCACTCTAAGCTACATTGGACTGACGATTTCCCTTAAGAGTCCAAAGTGCTAAAAGGCAACAATCTTTGAAGGGTTATTTCTCATAAACCATGATGCTTACAAACTCTCCATCCAAGGCTATGGGATTGTGTTGGGACCCTCTATAATAACCTCTCTCATTTTTTTCTATCTCGGAGGTGTTTTCCTGTGGTGACGAGTTTTCAATTGAGGAAAAAGTTGTCAAATGCAAGCATTGTAAAGTTGCAAAGTGGTGTAACTTTCATTCTGCAACTCCTACGACTAAAAAAATTGTTCCAACACATCTAGATGGGTACGTTTATGCTAGGCATAGTCCTATTTTTCACCCAAGCATACCGAATCACTCTGAGCTACATTGGACCGATGATTTCCCTTAAGAGTCCAAAGTGCTAAAAGACAACAATCTTTGATGGGCTACTACCCAGAAACCGTGACGCTTATAGACTCTCTATTCAAGGCTATGGGATCATGTTGGGACCCTCTACAATAACATCTCTCAGTTTTTGATATCTCAAAGGTGTTTTCCCATGGTGATGAGTTTTCAGTTGAGGAAAAAGTTGTCAAATGCAAGTAGTGTAAAGTTGCAAAGTGGTGCAAATTTTTTTCTACAACTCATACGACCAAACAGACTATTCCAACACATCTAGATTGGTATGTTTACACTAGGCATGGTCATCTTCTGCACCCAAATATGCTGAATCACTCTGAGCTACACTGGATTGGCAATTTTCCTTAAGAATCCAAAGTGCTAAAAGGAAGCAATCTTTGAAGGGATATTTCTCAGAAACCATGATGCTTATAGACTCTCTGTCTAAGGCTATGGGATTGTGTTGGGACCCTCTACAATAACCTTTCTTGGTTTTTTATATCTCTAAGGCATTTTCCTGTGGTGTTGAGTTTTCAATTGATGGAAAAAGGGTTAGATGGATGCGATGTAAAGGTGCAAAAGGGTTTAGGGTTCATTTTGTTCCTCGCGCGTAAGTGAAAAATTGATTTATTTACTCAAATACACTTAAGTCATGAACTAAACACATGAATACAAAGTATATGCATTAAAACATGTAGGTCGTAAAGTATACATTGGAATACTCATAAGTGACAAAGTATACACATAAGTTGTAAAGTTTACACTTGAATACACGTAAAGTATACACAATACGCATGATATTATCATTCAATAATTGCTATCAAATATAGGATTTACGAACGTGATTCATTTACTCAAATACACTTAAGTCATGAACTACACACATGAATACAAAGTATACGCATTAAAAAATATAGGTCGTAAAGTATACATTGGAATACTTATAAGTGACAAAGTATACACATAAGTTGTAAAGTATACACTTGAATACACGTAAAGTGTACACAATATGCATGATATTATCATTCAATAATTGCTATCAAATATAGGATTTACAAAATGCCATGTAGGCATACAACAAACGACCCTAATACATATTCATTTCCTAGTAGGGGAAGGAAATAGAGCACGCGTTGCCTTTGCAGTTGGAATAGTCTTCCGCAACAGTAGCATGTTGACATTCTAGAGTGACAAGCACTTGTACAAACCATCAAGGTAGCAGTTAAACTACATACAATAGAAAAGATGCTTAGAATAACAAATATATATTATTCTAAATAACCTAATTGATGATGCAATGGTAATGCAAACTATAAAAGATGCTTACAATAAAAAATCTATATTATTATAATTTGTTACATACCTCTGCCAAAGGATCAAAGCTAGCTATTGCAGTAGCTCCATGATCAATCGTGCCATGAACATCACAATATACTTCAAATGAGAAATCTATATGGTCACAATAGAAAAGATGCTTAGACTAACAAATCTATATTATTCTAAACAAATTGAATGATGATGAATTGATAATGAAAACTAGAAAAGATACTTAGAATAGAAAATCTATATTATTCTAAACAACATCAATAATGAACCTTGGCAGATAAACAATATCAAAATGTGATGAACAATATCATACCTGTCCCATACAACAAATGATCTGCTACTCAAGTGTGCCTGAAGGGTCATCTCTTACCTTCAAAGTTTCCAATAATGCTTCATGATCAACACTACTAATTGTCCATAGTTTTTTTGTTTTTGGTCTAGCATGATGTCTCAATAGCTTAACATTTGTTGCTATAACAAGGTGTGAATACATGAGAATGGTTTTATGTTTCTCATAGTCTTCAAATGCAAGTACTCCATTCTTTCTAATCATATATGTTCACAACCAAGTTCCAAAAACAACAACTGAACCTGTGTGATCATAACTTTTTTATCAAAATCAAAATATATTTAGAATAACAAATCTATATTATTGTAAACAACCTAAATGACGATGAAATGGTAATTCAACCAAGTTTGAGAAACAACAACTGAACCTGTGGGATACATAATCCATCATCATCTGTTATTAGTTGTGTTAGCTTTTTCTTTTGTTATACAAATCATGCCAACCAATAGTCTGATCCCTCTTCATTCCCCTATGATGCTACAACTACATAGACATGTCCTGGTTGTACAAAATATGAAAGATGATCGTAGTAAAGTGAAATTTCCATTACATCTTCTAATGAGGATTGTGCTATAGATAAAGGGGTTAGGTACTATGGAATCCATGTATCTACCCACTCACTTGACTTGAATTGATCCCAATCACACTGAATAAAATTCTGACAAAAACAAGCCATCTCTCATGTCCATATAGTCCATGCACTCACATTTGAGCTTCGAACTGAATGCATCTTTGAAGAATATTTAATTGTTTGGCATTCCATTCTACCTCCCACTATGCCCTCCTCAACCAACCAAAAGAACCTACACACTTGTGAATCAAGTGTCCCTCCTCGTGATAGTGCATAAGTACACCAATTCACAATAGAACATGCATCATTGAATGTTGCACCACCTTTAATCTTCATTTGTTCCTTAACCAAAGCTCTCTTCACACATGCACCTAGGCCATCATGCTCACCTTTTCCATGCCCAACTTCAAAAAAACTCCAAATATGTGGTACACCCCTCTCTATATGCATCCTTCTCAACCAATAAAACATGCAAGCATTCTTGAATTTCCCTGTGCAGTTATTTGACCAAATCAGATGTTGACCCATTGCAATTCCTCTTTTGTACTATCAGGGGCATGCCTATATGTTATGTGGACAAAAATAATAATTTGAATAGAATTATAATATTGTGATTGAACTTCATTTTGTGGTTGCAATGTGTAGTTTTTAGCAAAATCAACTACAAATACAATAGTTCCAATGGGGAAAGAGTCCTTACAGATCCTGAATTGTCGATCCAACCACTGCGACTTGTGGCTATTGTAATACCCCCATGTTGCTAATACTTGTGTTACTAATTGTTACTCTTATGTGTTAGCGTGATACTAGTTTGTGAAGGTGATTAGCTCACCGTCTTGGTGTGTGGATGCATAGTTAGATTGATTGAGGATTATGTTACTTCAATTTATGACATTAAGATTACATTGGATTGTGATGTTTAATTTGATTCAGTAATATAGTTTGATGCAGTGATTTCATAATTTATCTAACGATGTGATCAATTAGTTAGAAATGTTATTTCATCATTGATATTATAATTGTTGGGATAGTTTTGGTGAGAGGACAGTGTAGCACCACTCATTTATGAGTGCCCTGCTACGCTGCAATTCTTTCTCACAATGTAATGCTTTAATTATATATATATATATGGACATGTACACGACCTTGTTTGTATGCAGGGATTGCAAGTACAGAGTCTCGATTCCACCTGCTTTGGTAGGACAGGGCGAGCATCAAAATAAACTCAACGGGATTGATGTTGAAAAAAGGAGTGGTTAGGAAAGTGTTCCCATCCCAAGTTCGTCTACTGTGAGTCATTTATTGTCTTTGTTTCTATTTGTCCTTGTATGTAAATGTGTTTGTGTCGATTAATATTTTAGTTTGGGATTTAATTAATTTTAGTTTAGTGTGATTTAATTGATTTTGGGAATGTGTGATCAATTAATATATTTAATTTATGGAGTTATTAAGTTAATTATAGTTAAGTTGATTTAGTAATATTATTGTTTAAAAGGATAATTTAAATAAAATATATGTTGCTTTGTTATTACTTAGAATGTTAAATTGGCTTTTGCAATTTAGAGTTAATTAAATTGCTTATTAAAATTATATTATTATTAGTAGAAAAATAAATAAAATAAAATATAAATAAATAAATAAATAAAATTGATTTTAAAATTATTAAATTCTTTTATTGATGGTTACGGGAAGTAGTGGGGAAATAATGAATTTATGTTGGGGGAAATTATTCCCGGAAAGAAAAGAGGCATGGAGTAACAGAAAATTCCCTCTCGGGAAATTTTGGCTGTGAGGAGGGGTGGTTTCTTCAGTGTGGGTTTTCTGGTGTATGTTTGTGTAAAAGTTTGGTGAAAAGGCTGCAGGAGTATTTCTGGAATTGTATGTTGACTGGAGATGAAGCTTCTAGGAAGTGCTTTATAGCTGGTGGCTTCCGTGGCAAAGCTTGGCTCAACTTTTACTTCTACAACCTACAGGAAACAAGTTATTTTCTGTTTTATTTTGGTTTGAATGTTTTCCTATTTTAAAAGTTTATTTGTTTGTGTAAGTGAAATTGTATGTATCCTCTGTATAAATTTAGAAAAAATCTCTGTAGAAAACATATTCCCAGCTGGAGAAAACTACAATTAAAATATTGTTACCTCTATAGATTGTTTCCCCTGTAGAAGAAATTATGTGCAGTTAAATAATACTACTTCTATGAATTTAATTTGTCTATGAAATTAAAATATATATTTATATATGTTCCTTATAATATATATATATATATATATATATATATATATATATATATATATATTGAAGTTGTGAATTCATGCTCTAAAAATATTTAAATCTCTGTGTATTAAAATCATTTTTTTTGCTTCCGTCGTCCGTACGGAATTCTAAAATAGAATTTATAAATAAATAAATTAATTAATTAAATTAAATTAAAAAAATGTTTTATTGGTGGGAGGGGACGGTACCACCGTACCCCCCCTGCACAGCCCATGACGACTGCGCACAGTAGTCCAAGGACTGCTATACGCAGCCTTGGGGCTGCGGCCTCCCCTATGGGGAGGTCCATAGCCTTTGGGCTACCTTGTTATTAAAGGTTTTTTTTAAATGATTTTTTTTGTAATTTCATTTTTTATTATTTATTTTAGTATTGTTAATTTATGTTAATAAATATATTATATATATATAAGGATTTTAAATATTTGGATTATTTTTAAGATGTTAATCAAATTGTGATTATATATATATACATGGTTCAAAATTATGGAATAATATTATGAAAGTTATTTTAATGATTTTATATTATTGTTGTTGGGAAAAAATTTAGAAGTTAATGATTTATTAATTTTATTTGATTGTTTTCAATTAGTGAAACAAACTATGAAATTAGTGGTTTGACCTTTGAGATGAAATTTCTTGTAGTGCGATAATGTAGTCTGACTTGTGAATTTATGTTATTAATCGATTCCTTGATTTTGAGTAAACAGTTGATTTATTTTATTGAGTTCATTATTGAGTCTCTTGAGTTGAGTTATCAACATGAGGGTTCCTTAAATTAGTTAACTTATTATAGGAGATAGGGTTGTCGTTAAACTTCCAGAGGTTTGGGAATTGGTGTATAAAGTTATGAGGCTTTTATATTGGATGTTGATTCCATTGTGTTTGCATTTGTGATGTTGTGTATACCTTGAGTTGTATCGTTTGGTTTAAGTAATTGAGTTTTATGCTTATTGTGTTATTGTTTATTTTAATCTAATTGAAAACAAAACACTAAATGAAACCTTATACTAAAGAAATTTAAATGAATTCAAATCAAACAAAGTTTTCTTCAGAGCCGTTCCATCTTCCTCTATCTCCAGGAATTTGAAGTTGCTACTCTCAGATTTGATGTAAGCTTCTCCAAATGGCTGCTGTAGAACGAGTATGCAAATGAAAATCTATTCTATATGCTGGTGAAGATGGGATTGCTGATACAGATATGGACAGGGGCTGTGATTATGCACAGGGGCTGTGAATGAAATGTATCATGATTCTATACCATCTATGCTTATGAAAGTACTCTATGAATGCTATGAGTGCTATGAGATTTTCCTATAGTTATTTTACTAAAAGCTTCTATATCATTTGAAGCTCCCGGCAGCTGTATTTATAGATTTTTGCAGGCTCCATCCCGGCTGGCAAGAATCTACGGCTGTGAGATTGTCTGGTAAGTTTGAATGGTGAGAGATGGAGAGGTTGAGAAGAAAATGGGGGAGGTTGAGAGGTTGGAGAGAAGGATGGATTCCTGTCTTCAACCCACGGGAACAAGCCTGCACAGAAACAGAGAAATTTAATTTTCTGTTTTAACCGTTTGCTTCCCGGGAGTTGAAGATAAATCCCAAATTAAATAAATAAATAAATTTATTTAATTTATTGCATTTGATTTTTGATTTTTAAAAACTATGGAAGATTTAATTAAATATTTTGAAATATTTAATTGTAATATGACTTTAGAAGAATTTGAAATTTTAGAAGATTTAATTAAATATTTTTGGAAATATTTAATTATAAATAGATTTTTGAAGAATTTTGAAATGATTTTTAAGAATGAATATTGAATTAGAGGAAATAATTAAATATTTTTAGAATATTTAATTGTAAATAATATTTAGAAGAAGAATAATATTTTAATCTTTATTTGAATAAGATATTCAAACGAAGATTATTGATAATTAATATAAATAAATCGTAATATTTATTTAATTAATTAAGAAATGAATACGAAAAGATGATTAAATAAACTTATTTATTTAATCGAAATAAAAGAATGAAGAAATATAAATAAATTATTTAAATTTATTTATACGCAGATAGAATTCAAAGATTTTAATTAAATATTAAAAATATTTAATTAATTACCAGACAATATGATGTGACCATTTTTAGGTGTATACATTTTGCCCCTCTTTGAAGTGATGTGTTTTACACATTGCTTCAAAGAATTTTGAATTTTGCCCCAAATGTTGACTGTCGAAATAATGATATGTATATGCCCCCGCGAACGATGAATCAATAAGATTTTGAATTTTTGTGAATTTTTTGATTTTTATGAATTTTTATGAAATTTTCAATTTTTATGATTTTGAAGATGTCAATTCATCGTTCGAAACTAATGATTTGAAGAAATTGACCCGAAGAGACATGAAATGAAAAATTGATGATGAAATTGCCCCTGCTATGTGAAAATATGATAAAAATGCCCCAATTTTACCATTATATAGGTTAAAAATGTCATTTTCCATGTCATTTTCAATTTTTACCTAGTAAAATTTGCAAATATTGAGCTCTGAGTTGATAATCATGGCACTTCCAGTTCACCAGCACCGTTTCGAGCGTATCCGACGTCATCAGCGGCCAGCGCACTACGGACCTCCAGTATGTGTCTCGTAAATCTCTGTCTCTCGAAAATTTTGTTTTGCGCACGTTTTCAATGTTTATTGCAAAAAAAATGAGTTTTAGCGCCCTTAACATTTTTCATAGCGCATACGATTCTTTTCGTAGCGCATTCAATATCGTAGCGCCCTTAAGGTGTATCATAGCGCATTCAAGATGTTTCATAGCACATACGATATCGTAGCGCCGGTGATAGATTTCGTAGCTCATTTGATCATTTGCGTAGCGCATATGATTTCATAGCGCACTTGAGATGTATTGCAGTGTCATTAACAAATTTTGTAGCACAAAATATTTCATAGCGCATATGAGTGATTTTGTAGCGCTATTAATATGTTTTGTAGCGCAATTGATTCTATAGCGCTGATAATGAATTATATAGCGCATTTAACCAATTTTGCAGCGCCTTTGATTTTATGTTGTTGTAAATGATAAATTTGTTTCCAAAGTTGTTGGAGAACAAATAGTAGATGATAAATTTGCTTTTAAAGTTGTTAAAAACAAATAGGACAGATAAGTTTTCTCCTAAAGTTGTTGGAAAGAAACTTGATGTTGATTATTTGCATTCCATGATGATGAAAAACAAATAGTTTGATTGATTTGTTTGCTTCTAAGGTTGTTAAAAACAAACATAATTGTGATATTATTCGCATTTCATAATGATAATGAAAAACAAATAGTTTGATATTCAGTTTTGGATTAATACGTTAGGATGTTTTGATATTGATGTTGTTTTGATGATGTATGTGAACAGGAGAGACTAGGTGTTTTGCAGTTACGAGAGACTTTTCCGAGCACATGGTCATTGATTCCACATTTGTTACAGTCAAATAGAGATGTGATTGATGCATGCGGCTTGACTTCATTACTTGATATGCCCAAGGTTCGCCTCAACAGGGCCCTATTGACAGCACTTGCAGAGCGGTGGCATAGCGACACCAACACTTTTCATTTACCGACAGGCGAGATTACAGTGACCCCCGAGGACGTATATCGCATCCTACGGATCCCAGTGATGGGAGAGATAGTTGTTTTTGATAGACGAGAGGTTGGGGGTACTCTTTCTTTGAGACGAATATTTAGAGATGATCAAATTGCCAGATACTTCATCCCATGGGGTGAGATTACAGATACCTATCCACCATTACTAGTTGTGCTTGCAGGATTCATTGGAGGTGTGTTGTGCCCCGACCATAGGTCAAAGGGGTTTGCGATCGGATGGGGTCGTGTTTTGGAGAGTATGGTGATGCAGGGGACATGGTATGCATGGGGTACATGTATGCTAGCCCACCTATATGACAAGCTACATCATATCGTATATGGTAGAGGCCGTAGTTTTGTTGTTGGATGCTCATTACTACAGATATGGGCATGGGAGCATTTTGCAGTTTTATGTCCATTGACCCGAGGACATCGACCAGCTGGTCGAGCATACAGATGGAGATATGCACATATTATTGCTCAGCCGAGACTGGGCAAACTAGTATATTGGCAGCGGCTATTAGATAGTTTGGACACAGTATGCTGGAGGCCATATTTGGATTGTGAGCCATGGCCAGAGGATGCGAGAGAGATGCCATATGTTTGTACTTCCAGATTTTTGATTAGACGGACTACATGGATCCTAGAGAGATTTCTTGCTGGGCGAGTATTGCGACAGTTTGGTCGGATTCAGGGTATGCCTGTAGGTTCAGCCATTTATGCACGACGACAGCCAGAGCTTGCAGTGTGGGGCCCACGGATTTCTTATGAGGCAGCGGTGGCAGAGTTCACCAGTTTAGGAGCACAAATGTGGGATTACCGGGTGGATGTTCTTGATGCAGGGGCGACACCAGAGTATGTACAGTATGTCCTAGAGCATCCACCACCACGTATGTTTGATCCTGATGAGGCCATTGCTCCTATTATTGCTCAAAGACATCGACAGAGGGACTCGAAGTCAGGAGATGATGATTCAGAGGACAGTGATGATGAGGAGAGTAGTGGAGATGATGACTCAGATGGAGATGATAGTGGTGATGATAGGGGTGGAGATAGAGGTGGTAGGAGAGGTGGTAGGAGAGGTGGCAGAGGAGGTAGAGGTGGACCACGGATGAGGCATACTGACCCATCCCCTTCTGTAGATCCGACTGTAGCAGGTCAGATATTGTCTCTATAGAGTACAGTACAGAGCTTACAGGCTCAGTTATCACAGGCACAGGCCTTGATTTCACAGTTGCAGGGTTAGGTGACTTCGATTACTGTTGAGAGAGATGCAGCTAGACAGCGGGGTGAGCAGGCCATTGCCTTAGCAGATAGCCTACAGAGAGTAGCAGGTAGCACTTTGCTAGGTGACATGATGAGGGAGGTTACCAGAGCCACACGAGAGGCAGAGTTCTATCGGACTAGATATCATGATTCAGTTCCACCTGAGCAGAGAGAGAGCTACACTCAGTCACGGTCTACTCATGGTCGCTCTCGTACTACTAGCAGGGGTGTGACATAGCCATTACCTCCTAGAGGGCCACCAGGGACAGGCAGAGCAGGTCCATCAGGGGCAGGTGATACAAGTCCATCAGGGGCAGGTGGTACAGGTCCTAGGCCAGCTCCATCAAAGGATAGCTCTGCCTAGTGCATTGTATATGATTCTCTTATGATATTCTTTTGAAACATTTTGTATACACCGTGAGATGATCACATTTTTGATGATATTATATCTTTTGTAGTTGACATCCTTGTACATTTTGACATTCATTTTTGAGATATATGAAATGCAGCGATGATTTTACATGACATATGATGTGTATCCATATGATGTGTACTATATGATGGTTTCATGATTTATGATATTTATATACATGATTGTATGAGATGAAGTTTATTTGATGAATGAATGTATATAGTATATGATGTATGTAATGTATGCTTTTTATAATTTTCTAATGCAAAAATGTAAAATGTATGAAATGATGTTTTTGTGAATGTCAAAATATACTTCAGTCATGTATTTGAAAAGATATAAACATTTGATTCTTTGCCAGCTTTTTAGAAATTTATAAATGCAAAATGCAAATTCTAACATGAATGCAATCTATACTAACCATGCAGGACATTCATACAATATTGCCATTTGGAGAGCTTATTTATGCTTTTGTATCATCATAGAGCTTTGAAATGTTGAAAGTTAATACAAGCATCAAAGGGTATGTTAGCACCAGTGATGACCTGAGTATTGCTTTCATGATTTTTAATATAGCAAGTTAATACAAGCATCTAGGTATAATTGAACCAAGATGACCTGAGTATTGCTTGCATAAACAGACAAGAGTTAATCCTTTTCCCATGCAAATTCTGAAATGTCATCCATGATACATAGTAGAGCATGTCTCGCGACCAATTTACATAGTACTAATGATTTCCTCGCAAACAGTAGACAAATAAAAATCATACTCCTTCCTTGCTCTTCTAGTTCAGTACATCATTGAATCACTCCAGAAATATGATAGAAAATCAAACAACCATTCCATTCTTGCTTAAAGTATTTCAAACATTTATTCAGATTAAGATCATCCAATTTTGATTATCATCATTGATATTCTCATTTCGATATTTGTTTGGATCATGTTGTTTCGATTTCCATTGGCATTGAATAAACATGTTTTGGTTGATTTGATACGACAATGTTTGTTATGTTTTGTCAAACTGTTTTATGTCTGTTTGTGATATTCAAAAAGCTTGTTGTCCTCTCCTATTTGTTCAGTGTATGTTTCTGCATTTTTGCCCCCAGTGTAAACACAACCTAAAGATAAAAGATATGTACAAATTTCATCAAGCCATGATGAAACCTAAAGATTCCCACTACATGATATGGATATGAAAGATATATACAGATGATAGTCATGGATGGATGATGCCGAAAGTGAAAACAAGACATAAACTAATAAATGAAGGAGCCCATGTTGATCACAAGTAGCGCTTGTTTGCCAAGTTTTCACCACTTGTTTTTATTGTACTTTTTCAAAACTTTTCTAATTTTTTTCAGGACTTTTTATGATTTTTTTGATTTTTTCAGGACTTTTTATGATTTTTTTTTTCTTCAGGACTTTTTAGACATAGAACTTCTTCAGATGAATACTATTGATTGGCTCTTCAAACAGGTCCCCCTCTGATGTGGATAGCTGATATGCACCAGAACCATATGCTGCTACGATAACAAATGGACCAAGCCAATTAGGTTCAAATTTGCCTTTCTTTTCTCTGTCTTGCTGATTACGCGGATTTTCTCTCAAAACTAAGTCACCGACTTGAAATGCTGTGGTTTAACTCTGTGATTATAACCACGAGACATGACTTGTTGATAACCTTTCAAGTGATCAGCTGCATGTTGGCATCTTTCATCTAACAGTTCGAGCTCTTGGAGACGAGAAACCCTGTAGTCTTCATCACTTATCAATCCCTTGAGTGAAACCCTAAGCGAAGGTATTTCAACTTCTAATGGTAAAATTGCTTCTGCTCCATAGACTAAAGCATATGGTGTAGCTCCTGTTGGTGTGCGAACACTGGTTCTATATGCCCACAAAGCTGGGTTGAGTTGAACATGCCAATCACGTCCAGCATCATTTACTGTCTTCTTCAATATCTTCAAGATGGTTTTGTTAGAAGCTTCTGCTTGACCATTACCCTGTGGATAATAAGGTGTAGAGAACCTGTGTTGGATGTGAAATCTTTCACAAAGTTCATCAACATCCTGATTCTTAAAAGGTCTTCCATTATCCGTAACAATAGAATTAGGAATTCCATATCTACAAATAATGTAATTCAGGATAAATGAAGATATTTGTTTACCAGTCACTGTTGTTAGAGGAACAGCTTCAATCCATTTTGTAAAATACTCAGTAGCTGTAATGATAAATTTATGACCATTTGACGATGAAGGATGTATTTTACCAACAAGATCTAATCCCCACTGAGAAAAAGGCCATGTCAAAATGAAAGGTTGCAGTTCTTGTGCAGGTGCATGAATAAGATTCCCGTGGATCTGGCATTTAGAACACTTCTTGACAAAAGTAAAAGAATCTTGCTCCATGGTAGGCCAATAGTATCCCATTCTGACAAGTTTCTTTGCTAAGGTCAAACCACTCGAATGAGTTCCACAAATACCACCGTGAACCTCTTGTAAGGCTTTTTCAGATTCGTCGCGTTCAAGACATCTAAGGAGTGTACCATCAAGACCACGTCGATAAAGGATATTGGCAATTAAGGTATAACGGGATGATTGACGAATGAAATTCCATTTTTGGTTGCGGGATAAATCTGAAGGCAAGATGTTATCTTTCAAATAGGTATAAGTCTTGCCATATAAAGGTGAATCTGAACCAGTCAAATGACATATAACTTGGGTTTCAGGATTATCATATGCGGGAGAAAACAATTGTTCCACCAAGAATTCATACTTGGTTTGATCTTCTGATATTTGTAATAAGGAAGCAATGGTAGCCATTGCATCTGCAGCTTTATTATCAATCCTTGATATTTGTGAAAATTTAATTGACACAAAATATTTCTTATAATCATCCACCATGTTCTTGTATGGTAGCAACTTATCATCTTTAGTTTGATAATCATCATTAATTTGATTAATGACAAGTTGTGAATCACCATAAACTTCAGCTCTAAAATCTGCCATTCCAAACCTATCTTCAATCCTATGAGTAATGCCTCATATTCAGCTATGTTATTTGTGCAAGGAAACATCAACCGATATGATCTTGAAATGGTATGTCCTTCAGGTGTAACAAAAAGAATCCCTGCCCCCGAGCCATATTGTGTATAAGATCCATCAAAGTACAATGCCCACGGTCTCTGAATTGTTGCTGTAAAGACATCTGCATCAGGAAACTCAATGTGCATTGGATTGTCTTCTTGTAAAGGAGCTTCAGCCAACTGATCTGCAATGACCTGTCCTTTAATAGCTTTTCGATCTACATAGTGAATATCAAACTCACTTAATATCATTACCCATTTTGCAAGTCTTCCTGTTAAAGTAGCTCTGCTTAATAGGTATTTCAATGGATCAATCTTTGTTATCAGCTTGACTGTATGAGCCAACATATAATGTCGCCACTTTTGAGAAGCAAACACTACTGCAAGACAAGCTTTTTCAATGAAACTATAGTTTAACTCATGTCTTGTTAAGGTTCTACTGATATAATATATGGCCCTTTCTTTACCTGTAGAGTCTTCTTGTGCTAGCAATGCACCCAAAGATACTTCTGTTGCTGAAATATAGAGTATGAGTGGCTCTCTTGGAATAGGTGGAATTAAAACTGGTGAATGCGTAAGATATTGCTTGATCTGATTGAATGCTGCTTCACATTTGTCATCCCATTTAAATGGAACATTTTTATGCAATAAATGTGTAAATGGCAAGCTTTTGTCTGCCAGTTGAGCTATAAACCTTCTAATAGACTGTAATCTTCCTTGCAATGATCTTAATTGACTGATATTTCGTGGTGGGGGCATGTCCATTATAGCTTGTACCTTTTCTGGATCAACTTCTATTCCCTTTTCTGAAACAATGTACCCTAGGAGTTTTCCAGATGTAACACCGAAGACACATTTCTTTGGATTTAGTCGAACATTGAACTTCTCCATTCTAATAAAGATTTTTGACAAGATTTCCAGGTGTTCATCTCGTGTATGAGATTTGGCAAGTAAATCATCAATATAATCTTCCATGAATGTATGCATCATATCATGAAAATAGTTGTCATTGCTCTTTGATAAGTAGCTCCAGCGTTCTTTAACCCAAATGGCATTACATTCTAGCAATAGGTACCCCAAGGACATGTGAACGCTGTTTTATCTTGATCTTCTGGTGCAATTTTTATCTGGTTGTATCCTGAAAATCCATCCATTAATGAATACATTGCATGGCCAGCAGTTAAGTCTACAATCATGTCTATGTTAGGCAAAGGAAAATCATCTTTGGGGCAAGCTTTATTTAAATCCCTAAAATCTGTACAAACTCTGATCCTTCCATCTTGCTTTGAAACAGGTACAATGTTTGAAATCCATTATGCATAGTCAATAGTTCGAATGAATCCAACATCCAAAAGCTTCTTTAATTCTTCCTTGACCAATAATGCAACATGTGGATGCATCTTTCTGAGCTTTTGCTTTACAGGCTTTGTCCCAAGTTTGATAGATAAATGATGCATTATCAGATTAGGATCTAACCCTGGCATATCAGCATATGACCAAGCAAAGTTAATTTGATTATCCTTCAAGAATTTCATGAATTTCTAGACTTCTTCAACTGTTAATGATGCTGCAATTTGCAAAACTTTTGGCTGCTCTCCTGTACTTATGTTGATTGATTCTGTTGGTTCGATCAAAATAGAAGATCTTTCATGATAATACTTGGGAAGAGTGTCAAGTTTCTCATCCTTCAGTGCCTTAGAAAGCTTTTCACTGTCGGATTCACTCTTTATTTTTCTCTTGTTTTGATCTATCACTACCATTTTTCGGTTTTCACCAATAGATTCATCTTTTATTTCATTTATTTTGCAGCTAAGAGACTTGACACTCTCCTTATCAAAATCATGAGTATAAGATTCTTGAATGAAACAATTGTTTTCTTCATTTGAGGAACAAAGGAAAGTTATAATGTCTTCATCATTACTGAATCTAGGAATATGGATAGGTGCGTCAATGTCCTAATCTATAAGTTCTGGATAAACTAAGGGCATAGGATCATTAGGTTGGGTAAGGTCTTGAATTGTCAAAGTCATGATATGGTTATCATCCTCATGATAGACAAGGTCTATGATGGTATTCTCATGTTGATTGTCAATCTCGTTAGGATCTGATTCTTCCTCACTTGAGTCATGATCGCTTTGTAAAACAAAATCAAGTGGAGACCTTGAGCCTTCTCCTTGTATAAGAACAAATGCATATTTGTGTATAGTATCAACTTGTTTATCCCTCCAAAATTCATCATTATAAATGGTGTCCCATTCATATTCATTAGAATCAGTATCTGAACTATTTTGCAATTGGAAAACTGATTCATGAGATTTATCTGACATGGATCCTCCTTCATGAATTAATTGTGTTTGTTGTGAAGTAGATTCTTCTTTATCTTTACCATATCCAAGTCCTATTTTATCACTTGAATGCTTTGAAATAGGTTGAATTGGTTCCACAATTCCTTCTCTTTGTTTCCCTATAGGACCATTCCCTTCATAGCCCATCTTTTGCATGATAGCGTACCCTTTACCATATTGTTCTTTAGGAAACTTAATGTGCAAGAGAGATTCATCTTCATCTTTGTATAGCCAATTTAGGATGTCCCTATCTTCAGCTTCTTCTTCAGTGGTATTAGCTCTAATGAATTTTCCATCAAACTTTGTAATTGGCACGGAAGCTTGAGATGTAGAAGCGGTTGCAATCTTTTGATTTGATAAAGTTGGTAAACCATGTGATCTTGGAGAAGGAGGTAAAGTAGAAAGAGATAGTGAATATTCACCTACCCCTTTGTCTTTAAACTTCATCTTAGTATCAAGATTATTTGTCAATTCTTGCAATTGAACTTGTAGATTGGAAGAAGAAACAACAAGAGCTTCTCTATTGTGTGGCACAAAGACATCTTGAGTTACTCTAAGATTTGAACAAGTTTGGGTACTATTGTAATCAGCTTGTATAGTTATTTCTTGTCCATCATATGGAAACTTGATACATTGATGATATGTTGATGGTACTGCTTGCATATCATGGATCCACGGACGACCCAAAAGTATGTTATAAGACAGATCTCGATCTAGAACCTGACAAAAAGTATTCTTCACAACAGGTCCCACTCTGATAGGCAATAATATTAATCCTTTAGAAGCTCTTTCCTCATCATCATATGCCTTGATGGTTATCTTCCTTCGTGGATCAATTTCATTTTCTGATATTCCTAAGGTATTTATTAATTTTAAGGTACAAATATTCAAACCGGCTCCTCCATCTATTAAGACACGTCTAATTCGATGTTTATGGATCATGACTTCAAGGTAGAGCGAGGAATTATGTGGATGTGTCATAGAGGCATCATCTTTGTCGGAAAATGAAAGACAAGTGGGGGAAGATAAATGTCCCACCATGGCTTGAAATTTGTTTGCATCTAGATCAGTATCAACAGTTGTGTTTACAAGAGCTTCTTCTAAAATATTCTTGTGTATGGGGGATATTTTGAGAAGTTCAAGAATGGATATTTGAGCTGATGTTTTTCTCAATTGATCAACCAAATTATACTGAGTTGGAGAAGAAATAGTTGTTTTAGATGAACTTCCTTTTAAAACAACCTTTGCTTGACCTCTTGTTGTTACATTAACCTGTTGATATTCTTGTTTTCCTTTGATTTTGATAACATTAATCCGATTATCATCTGTGTGAATGTGACGGATTATATTGTCTTCAACATTATGTATACTTTTGGCTTTGGTATCCGATGTTTCCCCCTTTTGGTAGTTTGGCAAAGGATCTTTGAATGCTTGATGATCATCATTGGTATGATGTCCCTCAATTGTAATGGTACCATTGTCAATTAAATCTTGTACTAGATTTTTCAAAGCTTGACAATTGTTTGTTCTATGACCTTTACATCGATGATAATTGCAATAATACGAGTCATTCCATGATGGTGGTTTAACTCGTGGCTCATAATCTCTTTGTGGTGGTAAGGTGATAACCTTATTATCAAGAAGCTCCTTGAGAGCAGACTCAAGAGATTGACCCAATGCAGTAAAAGTCCGTCGGTTTGAAAAGAATGAAGGTCTAGACGGATTTGATGTTTGGGCATTGCCAAGATTATTATTGAAATTACCACGATTTTGATTGGTATTTTGATTGGTCATGTTCTCTTGCTTGGAAATTTGTCCTTGTTGATTGTTGTTTCCTTGTTGAATTGTATTTCCTTGTGGATTATTTCGTGGAGCACTTGATAGATTGAAAACAGATGGTCTTGTTCATAAATTATTTGCATCCACTATGCCATCATTAACAACATTTTTGTTTCTATTCCAAAACCTTGTTTTATCGTTATTGTTTTGATTTGATGTACTTGGATTATCAAGTTTTATCACTCCCCTTTTAACCAAGGCCCCTTCAATGGTGATTGCATTTTCAATCAATTTTTCAAAGTTATGAGGACAATGAAGGTTAAGCCTATAGCTTAATTCTGGATCAAGGCTATTAATAAAGATATCCATCTTTTCCTTTTCAGGAATAGGACGAGAATATCGTGCAAATAACCTTCTCCACCTTTGTAAAAATGTAGTAAAGGGTTCTCCTACTTTTTGTTTCACTTTACAAAGATCAAGCATTGTTATTTGGTGTTGAATGTTGTAGGAGTATTGTGAGATAAACTGATTTATCAACTCCTCAAAAGTTTTGATAGGTGGAGTGATTTTTGAAAGCCACTCCATGGATTGTACACCTAGACTTCGTGGAAATAATCGCATCAAGTAAGTATCATCATAGGCGAATTCAAGACTCATGTTTCGGAAATCCCTAACATGGTCAATGGGATCAGTTTTTCCATTATACCTATCATACTTAGGAATTTCGCAATGTTTTGGAAATGGGATCATTTGAAGACTCCTATCAAATGGATAAGGAGATATGTCTTCCAAAACATATTTCTTTGTTGTACCTCCTTGCATTTCCTTTATTTTCCCTTGTAATTCTTTTATCTGTTGGTTAAGAGCACTAAAGTCATAGGAGGAGTTTCAGGATTTTGTTTAATCCCTTCTATGTCAAAGGTGTGAGGCAATTTAGCTCCTTGATTAGCTAATGAAAGAAAATATTTTTCTTTATTACGTTCTAGAATTCTTTCCATAAGAGTATGGAATTGGGGATCTTGTTCTGCTTCTTGAAGCTTTTCTTCTGTTAACTCATCAAGATTAAATGTTTCCTCTTCTTTTTCATTTCGGTCACCCATTTTACTGGTTGTGGTTTCTCCCTCGTCTTTTTCCATTTGTTTTTGAGATCTCATGAAGACAGGCATAGATTTTGCTCCAAATTCTACTCACTTTTGATCAAAAGAGTGAAATAGTGCAATTTATGTGATATATATGAAAGTCAGGATAGAATGAAGATTCTATGACTTACACAAAATTTCTAATCTTGTAGCTTGTGTTGTTCCCTAAGTGAAAGGATGAAAATCCTGTTAGCGGGAATATAAGCAAAAGATCAAGAAAAGGATGATTTTGTACTTTATGAAATTTTGATCATGGCTTTGTAAAAGGATGGATTTTATGATAGATGCCTAATGTATTCTAAGTTCTCTATTGCAAAATTTGATTTGGACGAGTAGAATATTCGATTGCGGGTTGGGGAATATAACTGAAACGGATGCGTTGACTATGGTTATGCCTTTGAGAAAGGGCTCTTCTTTGAAAGTAAGCTTGAGAATACAAGGGCTCTATGGCATAATCATCTGAAAGACCTCTAACACAATCATGATACCTATGAAGAAAGGTTCTATATTTGAGTAAAACTTTCCGACTTTGATATAGGAATCGTTGCTTCTTCAATAATTTCTTGTGATTGAGGGGTTTCTTTGGCTTCTTAATTTTTTTGGAAACGGATTTCTTTACAAACTTTGTGGATTTCCAATCTCGTAACATGAGATTGATCAATGTGATAATGAGTGTTTTGGATGATCTTATCTAAATTAATGTAGTGAAAACACATCAAACAAGTTTGAAAACAGTTGTCTTAAGTCCTATGCTAAACATCAAGTGTGTAATCAAAATGTTTTTCAAAAATTGTTTTAACGGGTTTTACACATGACAAGTACTTCAACAGACTCACTCTTAGTTCTCAAGTAGGTCATCATAGCAATCAACAGCCCACATCTTAGAACTGCGTCGACTCACACAGCCATGTCACCCCCGAAAGGGCGCCCGTGTTTTTGTCTTTTCCAGGTGCGTACTCAGAGTGACGGAAGTGGATACCGGATCCCCTGAGCAAACAATCCTTGGCAGTTATATGGTGAGTATCTTGGGGGTAGATTCTTCCCTCCCCTGCACTGTGATTGAAACAATGTTTGGAAACTGACTCAGTTAGTTACTACACTAGGTTCGTATAAGGGTTTCCGTTCGGTGCGGCAAATGATAGACTCCCTCGAGAGACCTCCCTACCTTTAGAACAAAGGCTTTGGGGATGGTTATCAATGCACACTACCATCAAAAGAGGGTTTCCCCAATTTTGCTTTAAATTTTAGAGTGGGGTGGAATAGCCTGGCTTTGGCTTGAACCCACTTGAGTCGTTCCTCTTGGGTGAGTACTTTTTCCCACAAGAGCAGGCTCTCTACAAGGTTTTAACAAAAGCTGTAAAATGCATAAAAGGAAATAGGTGAGTTTGGCATTTTGATCACCCAGTTAAGGGGAGAGCATAGGCCTATCACCGAAGACAAAGCAAACAAAGGTTCAATTGTTAAGCACCAAATGAAAATTTTCTAAACTAAGTGAAGATTTTGCTTCACATAAAAAGAAAATTCATTTTAAGCCCAAATTGAAAGATGAAGTGTCTACCCTAGGATTGCTTCGTTTTACCTTAGATGACTACCCTAGGATTGGTTAATTTTATGCTTAAAATGACTACCCTAGGATTGGTTAATTTTATGCTTTAAAATTATTAACTGTCAGCGGCTGCGTCGGAATCAGTTAAACTAATCTAGAGTTACAGATTACAGAATACATTCTTTAAAAATTTGCACTGCAAAAGACATTATAGGCGCTACAAAATTAATTATAGGTGCTGCAAAACTGATTAAGGGCACTGCAATACTAATTAGGGGCGCTGCAAGACGGATTATGGGCGCTACAAAGATGATTACGGGCACTGCAAAAATGATTACGGGCATTGCAAATATGATCACAGGCACTGCAAAACAGATTATGGGCGCTGCAACAGACTTCAGATGTGCTAAACTAGATATGACATTTCTGAAACATGTCGTCTGCGCTATTCCGCTGTTTTTACCTGTAACCTGTCAAAAAAAACTGCAAATAAAACATTAAAAAGGGGGCAAGAGCCCCACGGTGGGCGCCAAAAATGTGTTATTGTTTATTTTAATCTAATTGAAAACAAAACACTAAATGAAACCTTATACTAAAGAAATTTAAATGAATTCAAATCAAACAAAGTTTTCTTCAGAGCCATTTCATCTTCCTCTATCTCCAGGAATTTGAAGTTGCTGCTCTCAGATTTGATGTAAGCTTCTCCAAATGGCTGTTGTAGAACGAGTATGCAAATGAAAATCTATTCTATATGCTGGTGAAGATGGGATTGCTGATACGGATATGGACAGGGGCTGTGATTATGCACAGGGGCTGTGAATGAAATGTATCATGATTCTATTGCTATTGCTATGATTCTATACCATCTATGCTTATGAAAGTACTCTATGAATGCTATGAGTGCTATGAGATTTTCCTATAGTTATTTTACTAAAAGCTTCTATATCATTTGAAGCTCCCGGCAGCTGTATTTATAGATTTTTGCAGGCTCCATCCCGGCTGGCAAGAATCTACGGCTGTGAGATTGTCTGGTAAGTTTGAATGGTGAGAGATGGAGAGGTTGAGAAGAAAATGGGGGAGGTTGAGAGGTTGGAGAGAAGGATGGATTCCTGTCTTCAACCCACGGGAACAAGCCTGCACAGAAACAGAGAAATTTAATTTTCTGTTTTAACCGTTTGCTTCCCGGGAGTTGAAGATAAATCCCAAATTAAATAAATAAATAAATTTATTTAATTTATTGCATTTGATTTTTGATTTTTAAAAACTATGGAAGATTTAATTAAATATTTTGAAATATTTAATTGTAATATGACTTTAGAAGAATTTGAAATTTTAGAAGATTTAATTAAATATTTTTGGAAATATTTAATTATAAATAGATTTTTGAAGAATTTTGAAATGATTTTTAAGAATGAATATTGAATTAGAGGAAATAATTAAATATTTTTAGAATATTTAATTGTAAATAATATTTAGAAGAAGAATAATATTTTAATCTTTATTTGAATAAGATATTCAAACGAAGATTATTGATAATTAATATAAATAAATCGTAATATTTATTTAATTAATTAAGAAATGAATATGAAAAGATGATTAAATAAACTTATTTATTTAATCAAAATAAAAGAATGAAGAAATATAAATAAATTATTTAAATTTATTTATATGCAGATAGAATTCAAAGATTTTAATTAAATATTAAAAATATTTAATTAATTACCAGACAATATGATGTGACCATTTTTAGGTGTATACACTTATTGTGAGATGGTTTTGCCTCACGATTGTTTTCTCTGTGTATAGAGAACTTGAGAGTACAATCCCTTTTGTTTTGTTGTATGTTAGGGATTCTAGGGAGAGTGGCTCTATGTGGGCGCCGACGCACAAAGGGGTTGTCAGGATAACCCACATTAGATTTAGTGTAAAAAGTGAAAACCTAACTAATTAATTAGGGGATGGGTAGTTAAATACTAAAAGATAATTATACATTCCTCGCTCACCTATTAGGGCTTCCAAAGACTAAAGGTGGCTGAGAAGGCCGTGGTTGGCATAGTCATGATCTCGTCTTCATGAGAAATGCACGATTCCACGTGAGTCACCCTATGGGGCAGCGCCTTGAGATAGGCAGTCAAGATAACCATAGATGGAGGCGGCACCTTGTGATAGGATGTCAGGATAATCCATGAAGGCCATATGATGGCACTCTCCTCAAGCAATCCCCTTAGTTGATTTAATTGGTGTCCTCTAGAAGTGGTTTATTATTATAACTTGGTGTTTATTATTGTCATGTTTTGTTAGTAGACTTTTGTTGTTATGTTTCCTATGTGTGTGATTTCTCTTTCCATGTTCAGAGTTGAGTCTTATGTGTCACCTTAGACGTCCTTGGTTGGGAATCCTTTCTTAACTACTCCTAGCATGGGGGTGGTCGGGTGGAACGTGCTTCGCACCCCGTTGGGTTTCCCATTTGGCAGTTGATTCTTCAATGCAGAGATTGTGGTGACAAAATATTCCAAATTTATGTTCTTTCAGATGTATATATATTTGTACTCTTGTCATATCTTGTAAATTGTAATGTAACTCTCCCATGTGTTGGGATAATGTATTTTGTAACTTGGATAATTGTTTATTGAGATTTAATTTGTAAAATGATGTACTATATTATCACACTTGTAATTCAAACATTATTCATGGATGTAATCATACTTGGTGTTGTATTATATCTGAGCAAATGTGTTCTATTTATTTCTAAGTTGAATGGCTTAGGAAATCTTGTATAGCATCTTTATGGTTCATCCTTGCTTAAATTCTTATCGTTATAAATGTTTTATATGATAACTCATATTAGTAGAAACGGATATTAGATTAATCAAACTTGTTAATGGGTAGATTACGTAATTTCTCTCTGCGTACCCCAAGGGACTTAGGAATTTTAGTTTGTATATGTTATAATGTTAGTTGCAATAGTTAACATAGTACTTTACTTTGTATTTAAAAAAAAATATTTTGTACTTAGTTGTCCTTTGGGGTTTGCACAATGGGGTGTTACAACTATGCCTTACATACTTATAGAAAAGATCTTTCTTAAAATCTGAAATAAAATCAGCAACACTTACCTCTCTTGCAACCAACTCGTATCTAGAACCCTCACCTCCATTCTTCAATGTATATTTGACTGTCTCATACTTGTTTTTCTCAACAATTTTCTTACCAAAATCATGATTGCTGCCCTCATGAAAGCATGTTACAAACTTCAATAAACCACCACATTGCAAAAAAAAATCATGTTTAAACAATCATTTCTATAAAATAAGCAACCATCACCTCTAATGCATAAAAATGAATCTAACAACTCCCTAGATGACTTGGGAAGTTGCACTGCATGACACTCCTACAACATTTTGTTAGTATGCATAGTAGAAAAAAAATGGCATAAAAATTCATGATACATTGAAAACTCAACATTGTATTTACAAAATGTATTACAAACCTTAATAGGAACACAATAAAATGGCTTGCAAGACTCAAAAGCCCTTTGTGATATTTGCAAATTTGGATGTTCTTGACAAAAAATATTGTACAAAATTATTTGGCTACACTCCAAAAAAAATTTAGGATGCAATGTATGATCTTGATTACCAATTCGTAACTTTAAAACATCCTTTACATTCAATGATACTCTAGAGTGAGAATTCCAATATTGTTCAATTTGCATCTTTACATTATCGGTTAGATTTTTATTAACATGTGGAAGCCTCCCACTAAAAGCCCACATATCATTTTGAAGAGCACTATCGAGTCTTCCTCTTCTTGAGAGTGCTATATTCAATGTTTTATAATTTAAGTTAAAATCAATACAAGTTTGTCTCATTAAACGAGCATTTCTCAAATGATGGCTTGCGAGTGAGGTTGTGATCACTCTTCGAGCAACCCTTTTATCTTTTTCCTTACTAGTATTTCCAATAGAGGTTAGAGCATTAAAAAAAAATTACAATAAGACTATTTTTTTCCATTTTTTTGTGAGACGAATCTTCAATTTTTTTAATAATGGTCTCATTTTGTAAATCTTAAGTAATTGGACAAAAATTTGGCATTGTCCGGTTAATGTATTATTGGAAAATAATTCATTGAACATTTTCGTAGCCCACAAACAAACCATTCATTGTGACCTTTTCCTTCAAGATTATCAATTATGTTATCATTTATTTCAACCAACCATTTAGGGGTTCTTTTGTAATTAGGTGTTACATAAGGTTCATTTTCAACATTTTCAATGTTATCAATATTTTCATTTTCAAATACAATGTTATTAACATTTTCATTCTCACTATTTTCAATATTTTCAACATTTTCACTATCAATAACAATTTCATTTTCAACATTTTCAATAACAATTTCAATTTCAATTTCAATGTGATGTTCAATATTTTCAATTTCTATTTCATCTTCACTTGAATTAACATCTAATGGTTCAGAAGAAGCTTCAATTTGAATATTTTGCATACCTTGTCTTCTTTTCCTATGACTTTCTCCATCCTTTTCTCTATATGCTTCAATTTGATTTGCTATAAGTTTCCTTTTACTTTTCCTCTTAGGTCGACTACTGCTCCCCATTACACAAACAAAAAAAACACACACAAATGATTGGAATTCTAAAAAAAGTGTTAGAGAATCTTTGAAAATTTGAATTTTGACTGATGCAGACAGAAAGCATGAAAATTTCGCAACAGAAGGAATGTAGGGACCGTTGAAATACTCAAAACGGTCCCATTTTTGTTTTTTATATAACTTACAAAATGGATATCCGTTTCAAAATGGATATCTGTCTTAAAATGGATATCCATTATGTCATCCACTTGACATGCCCACAAGTCTACCTTCACAATCATCACCAAAGAAATGTATATCCATTACCTCCAGTCTTATAAATTACAATGTCATAATAAATATTTTTATTATATATTAATAGACTATGTTAAATTATTATATATTAATATATAACATATATTATATCTTAATATAATATTAATATTAATATAATATATAAATATATATAATAAATTAGTATAATATTAATATATAATATATAATATATCTATATATATTAATACATATTATATATTAGTACTATATTAATATTAATATATATAATATATATTATCCCACTCTCCCTCTCTCCCACTCTCCATCTCTCCCAATCTCCCACTCTCTCTCTCTTTCCCACTCTCCCACTCTCCCTCTCTTCCTCTCTCCCACTCTTTCTCTCCCACTCTCCCTCTCTCCCTCTCTTCCTCTCCCTCTCTCCCTAAACCCTCTCTCTCCCAATCCCAATCTCTCTCTCTCTCTCTCTCTCTCTCTCTCTCTCTCTCTCTCTCTCTCTCTCTCTCTCTCTCTCTCTCTCTCTCGTCTCTCCCTCTCAGATCTCTCCCACTCTCCCACTCTACCTCTCTTACTCTCTCCCACTCTTTCTCTCTTCCTCTCAGGTCTCTCCCGCTCTCCCCCTCTCCCATTCTCCCTCTCTCCCTAAACTCTAAACTCTCTCTCTCCCACTCTCCCACTCACCCTCTCTCCCACTCTCCCTCTCTCCATCTCTTCCTCTCCCACTCTCCCACTCTCCCTATCTTCCACTTTCCCTCTCTCCCACTCTCCTCTCTCCCTCTTAGGTATTTCCCTCTCTCTGTCTCCCCAACTCTCCCTCTCTCCCACCCTCCATCTCTCCCTCTCTTCCTTTCAGGTCTTTCCCTCTATCCTCTCAGGTCTCTCCCACTCTCCCATTCTCCCTCTCCCCCTATCTCCCACTCTCCCTCTCTTCCTCCCCTCTCTTTGTCTCTTTAAACTCTAAACTCTAAACTCTCTCTCTCCCACTCTCCCTCTCTCCCACTCTTCGTGTCTCGCTCTCTCCCTCTCTTCCACTCTCCCACTCTCCCACTCTCCTCTCTCCTAAACTCTAAACTCCTCTCTCTCCCTCTCCCCTCTCCCCTCTCCCCTCTCTCTCCTCCCTCCTCCCATATCTCCCTCTCCTCTCTTCCTCTCCACACACTCTCCCTCTCCCTCTCTCCCTCTCTTCCTCTCTCTTTTCTCCCCTCTCTCTCTCTCCCACTCTCCTCTTCCTCTCTCCCACTCTCCCTCTCTTCCCTCTCTCCCACTCTCCCTCTCTCTCCCTCTCCTCTCTCCTCTCTCTCTCTCCTCCATATCTCCCTCTCTCCCTAAACCCTAAAACCACTCTCTCTCCCTCTCCCTCCCTCTCTCCCACTCTCCCTCTCTTCCACTCTCCCACTCTCTCTCCCTCTCTCCCTCTCTCCCTAAACCCTAAACCTCACCCTCTCTCTCTACCACTCCCTCTCTTCCTCTCTCCCAATCTCCCTCTCCCACTCTCCCACTATCCCACTCTCTCTCTCTCTCCCTCTCTCCCTAATCCCTCTCTCCCACTCTCCTCTCTTAAGTCTCTCTCACTCTCCTCTCCTCTCTCCCTAAACCCCTAAGCCTAAACATAAATCCACTCTCTCCTCTCCCTCTCTCTCCTCACTCTCCCTCTCTCCCTCTCACTCCCTCTCCTCCCAATCTTCCTCTCTCCCTCTCTCCCTCTCTACCACTCTCCCTCTTTCCCTAAACCGTCTCTCTCCCACTCTCCCTCTCTCCCTAAACCGTCTCTCTCCCACTCTCCCTCTCTTCCTCTCTCCCACTCTCCTGCTCTCCCACTCTCCCTCTCTTCCTCTCTCCCACTCTCTCTCTCCCTCTCTCCCTCTCTTCCTCTCTCCCTCTCTCCCTAACCCCCCCCCTCTCTCTCTCTCCCTCTCTCCTACTCTCCCTAAACTCTCTCTCCCACTCTCCCACTCTCCCTCTCTCCATAAACCCTAAACCCACTCTCTCCCTCTCCCTCCCTCTCTCCCACTCCCCTCTCTTCCTAAACCCTAAACCCACTCTCTCCCACTCTCCCTCTCTCTCTCTGACTCTCCCTCTCTTCCTCTCTCCCACTCTCTCTCTCTCTCCCACTCTCCCTCTCTCCCTAAGCCCTAAACCATAAATCCACTTTCTCTCCCACTCCCTCTCTCCCTCTCCCTCTCCCTCTCCCTCTCTCCCAGTCTCCCTCTCCCTCTCCCAGTCTCCCTCTTACCTAGTCTCCCTCTCTCCCTTTCAAGTATTTCTCTCTCTCTCTCTCTCTTTATTAAATAATGATTAAATACATATTAAAGGTCTAAGAGGGAGATGGAGACTTCAAAGGGAGACTATGTATTAAATATATTATATAATATATAAGATATTTAATATATATAATATATCTAGAATATAAATAATATATATTATCGTATATATTATATATAATATATACTATAATATATTTAATATATAATATATATTATATAATATATAGTATATATGAAATATATTATAGTATATTTATTTATAATAAATTTTTTATTGAGCAAACGGGTATCCGTTTAGAACAAATATCTGTTTTGTTGAGGAGAAACCCTTCCTCATTTCCAAATGGAGACTATGTATTAAATATATTATATAATATATTTAATATATATTACATAATATATTTAATATATATTACATAATATATGCATATATATTATATATTATAAAGTATATGTGAAATATACTATTGTATATTTATATACAATAAATTTACTATATAATAAATAGATATCCATTCTTAAATGCATTGAATTTGAAGACGTGGGAATACAATATAGTTTTACAAAATGGATATCCCTTTATAACGAATATCCATTTTTTGGAGGATTTTATAACTTGAAATTTGCCTCATTTTCACGACACAGCAGTCGAGCAACAACCTCCAGCGAGTTCCAGGTATGTGTTTTTTGCATTTTTTTCTATTTTTTTTGCTAATTAGTGATTAATTTATGTTTTTTTATGCATTCTTTGTAGTTTTATTGAATTTTTTCATCTCTATTTAAACTTACAAAAAAATTTGAAACCCTAGTTAGTGGAAAAGAAAAAAAACATCAAACAAAAAAATTGAACCTTCATTACTAGAAAAAAAACATAAAATTGAACATAGCATACTAAACAAACATAAAATTGAACCTTCATTACCCCTTTCTGCATTTTTTAAAACTATTTTACATTCTTGTCTATTTTTCCTTCTTCTTTATCACTTATTCTCATGTTTCTTAAATTCTTGCTTTGTTTCTTATTCTTAAGTTAGTATTTCTTTGCTAAACAATTTGTTTTTTAATTTTTTAATTGTTTTGACTCTTCTCAGCTCTCAAAATACAAAGGATCCTTGTTGGAAGTTCTCTAAATTTCCATTACTAGGTGAATATGGATCCATTGTTAGTACTGACCAGACAAAACTTGTCGCTACAACCATAGGGAAATGAGTGAAGTGAATGGGTAATAATTGATGGGCTATGCACAGCCCATCGATTATTTCCCATTAACTTTTCCCATTTCCCTATGGCTGCAGGGACAAGTTTTGTTTAACCATTACAATGTATACAAATTCACTAAGTATTAGAAATTTGGAGCTTAACACTTCCACCTTTATTGAATCAATTTGGAGCTTAACACTTCCACATTGCAACACGATAAAAATTTAATGTATTTTTAAATGAGATTTCACATCACTTTAACAATTATTTGTTTTACATTTACATGCCTTACACATAAATGAGTTTTACACATTTTTTCATTTGTATTCAATTAAATCATTTATATTGAATGGTTTTAGGGGATTTTTAAACATGTATCTTACATTTTCAAATTACAAATTTAATGCAGGTTCACTTATATCTAAATCATGGATCCACACCCTCTAGGTCCACCCACTCCACCTCCACCCACTCCACCTCGTAACCTCCCCCCCTCCACCACTTGCATCTAATGGTGCTCGCTTTTTAGAACAAGTCGATGTGAATGTTAGAACCATTCAAGATCAAGTTAACGCTATTCAAAATGAAGAATGTGTTCACCCATTATTGAGGCATTTTGCATAAAAAATGTAAACTGTTGTTGATGCGGTTAGGTCCATGGAAGTGGACTTAGACAAGCATCAAAGATGGCTAGAGGAAAGGAGGCAATCCTTATCTAAAGAGGAAAACAAAAAGAAATGAAGAGATGCAACTGAGAGCCACAAAACTTTATTAAGACAATGATTTTATTTTTATAAAAAAAAAATTCATCTTGGATGGATATCTTATAAAGAATTTTGTTGGATGCATATTTTATAAAGAATTCGGCTGCATGGATATTTTTAGTGTTGAACAAATATGAATATAATAGTATAATGATGAGACAAAAATTTAGTAATAAATATTAAATAATCTATTAATTTAGTGTTTGTTCATATATAGTGTGCATATATAGTTTTTATTCATGCATCATGGTTGATTGATGTCTTATTTGTTGATCATAATTATTGTATAGATCTTTCACATGAACAATATAATGAACATGTATCTTGATTCTTCTAAGGATTTTGTTTGAAAGTTGCATCAAACTCCTTTGGTGTACATAATGTTCTTGTTTATGTATCATGATTGAAAGATAATGATTCGTATTCATGATGATTTTATACATTTTACATGAATGATCTAATTACATGTTATTAAGCTTGAAGGTTTTAATGGCATGAATGTTGAATTGAGTTGTAATGGTTTTGTTTGATGGTTGTATCACTTCTTATTCTAGAGGGTCCCAACATAGGAAAACACTCTTCCTCTCAACTCTCTCTCTCTCCCTATCTCTCAACTCTCTCTCTCTCTCTCAACTCTATATCTCTCTCTCTCTCTCAGGTCCCTCCCCCCCTCTCTCTCAAGTCTCTCAAAGCTTCCTCTCTCCCTCTCTCCCTCTCAAGTCTCTCTCTCTCCCCCTAGATCAAGTCTCCCTCTCTCCCTCCCTCTTAGGTATCCCTCCCTCCCTATCTCCCTCTCAAGTATCTCTCCCTCCCTCTTGGATCTCTCTCTCTCTCTCTCTCTCTCTCTCTCTCTCTCTCTCTCTATGTCCCACTCTCCCTCACAACTCTCTCTCTCCCTCTCACTCTTAGGCCCCCCTCTATCTCTATCAAGTATTTATCTCTTGGACTCTCTCCCTCTCAAGTCTCTTTCTCTCTCTCCATATTAAGTCTCTCTCTCTCCCTCTCTCCCTCTCCCTCCCTCCCTCTCTCCCTCTCAATTCTTTCTCTCTCACTCTCCCTCAGTCTCTCTCTCTCTCTCTCTCTCTCCATCTCTCTCTCCCCCTCTCTCCCTCTCAACTCTCTCTCTCTCTCCCCCTCCCTCTCTCCCTCTCAACTATATATATATCCTTCCCTCTATCCCTCCCTCTCTCCCTCTCAACTTTCTCTATCTCTCTCTCCCTCTTGCTGGTCTTTCTCCCTCCCTCTCTCTCAAGTCCCTCCTACTCCCTCTCTCTCTCTCTTGTGTTGGTTGCACATCAATAAATATATAATATATAGTATGTAATAAATATATTATATAATATATTACATAATATTAATATAATATATAATATTTCATATATATACTATATATAATAATTAATATGTATACTATATATAATATATAATATAATATAATTTATAATATAATACATTATATATAATACACATTATATAATACATAATACATATTATATAATATTATGTATTATAAATAATGCAAGTAATATATATCTATTTAATAACGGATATTGGCTTGAGATTCAGTTCAGGATTGCCTAACCTGGAAAGTCAACCCAAAAAATGTGTTTTTAAAAATTTACTTAGTTTTCTGAAGTTCACCCTTGTGGCTGACAACTTTTTTTTAATCTGAATTTCATCAAACGAAAAGGATTTATGGAAAAAATTGTCAGCTTTCCACCAATATAACTTTTTCCTTATTTTGAATTTAATAAATAATTATTATTGATTTTCTACCTACATTATGTCTAAAGTCTTGATTGATAGGTTGAATGATAAACTTCTATAACTTTCAAACTACTTAACATTTTTTGAATCTACAAGATGCACCACATTCCATGCTTCACATACTATGGGATAAAAAAAAAAAATGAATTTCATAAAGTTGTGACCAAGTTATGGTGGTCAGACACAAACGTTTTAATAATTCTAAAAAGTTATAATAAAAAAATCATAACTAATTATTTACATAGAAAAAAACTACAAAAAAAATCTGGCACATCCGAGCATGTGTCCTCTACTTATATTGAAAAATTCAAAAAAAAAAAAAATTCTTGTACTTAGGGTGGTCAAACATACACCTGCTTCTTATCTTTTTCCTAAAAATTTAGTACCACTGCATTGAAATTTCAAATTTTCTCAAATTTTTTTTACATTTTTCCAAAAAAGGACTAGTATCCTAGAAACTACATTCAATTTTCTACATCTTTTGTTTTTACATATTTTTCAAATTATGTTAATAACCTATTCAAATTTTTATGTCAAGTTGTCTAACTCTGATTTTCTGAATTTTTATCACCACTTAGAGGCCTAGTTTGGACCCCCATGATCTTGCACATACCCTCCTTTTTTTTTCAATTATGAGAGATCTTTTTTATTTGATCATGGGTACCTCATTGAGCCTAGTTTTTGGGACCCATATTTTACATTTTATGCATTCATCATTTAGAAATTTTAGCTACTCCCTAGGTTTCACTTAAGGGGGGGTGTTAAAGTAAATGGGTTTTTACCTAATTAATTGTTTAATTAATTAAGTCTCTTTTCACTCTAGCTACTTAAGCTTACTTAGGTCATGTTCTTTTTTGTGTCTTAAGTCATAGGAAGAGGAAACATGTTATGATCTTATTTTATCCTCACCTAGGGTTTCTCTATGTTTTTTTTTTTTTTCCTTTTATAAGGATTCTTTATTGTATTCACTTAATTGTCATGTTTGTGTATTAATGATCATTCATGTTCTAGATCAATAGATCTTGGCCTCCATATATGTGCTTTTTCTCTCTTTGTGATAGGTATTTGAATATAGGTGATCCTTTGGAGTTGTAGGGTTGAGGAATCAAGGCCTCTATTTTACCATGTCAAAAATTAGTCTTCTCAACTACTTAATACCTAATTAGGATTGCTTATTGTGGGATCTTGAAGCCTATTGCCTATTTACATATTAAAAATTTCTTGAGTGAGAACTGAGAGGTAAATTTTTTTGTTGGATTCCAACCAACCTTAACAATACTTATTGGGTAGACTTATCCTTACTTCATTGACATGTTTGTTTTATATCCTTTTAAGATTTTAGATTATCCTTTACTTTCATGCTATTTCAATTTTTTCCATGAATTGAATATGAAACATATGAATTATGTTATAATTATCTTGTTAATTTTGTAGTATCAATGTAAGGAGATCGACTAGCTATGGAAATGAAGTACGAATATAAATGCTTCCACCCTACCTCCAAAAATTTATCCCCTTGGAATTAAAGGGGACATAGACCTTAGACATGTTGATGTCCTAGAGTTCATGAAAATAGTCAAGAGAGAAGGAAATAGAAAACTTGTGGCTGAATGCATGGCCCAAAGTGGATTGCTATAGGAATATGCATTCCTAGTATCCATTCAATGTCCAAAATTGGTATTTATTATGCTTGAAATTATGTTGAATAGAGGAAATTCTTTGGATGACCACACAAAACCTTTCTAGAAAATAGCCCAAATTCTATTGAAGATTATTTTAGGATACCTACCTATTTGTAGTATGACAAGGTAGAAATGAAGGAGGCCTTAATAATATGGAACCAAAATAAATATAGTAGTAAAGTACCTAAATGACGATTGACCCGTCACTAGGAGAAAGTTGGCCACCAAATGGGTAGGACACTCCATAAGACCAAATTCAAGGAGGATGTGTATGATGCCATCACCTTGTTGAGGAGAATAACTAGTAATTCTAATGTCAAGGGATTCTACCATTATATGTGTTTTTTCATTCTATCTATCTTAGAAAAATAGAATTGAATAGGAAACCATCCTCAGTGACAACTTACATACACAATTGATAGAGGTGTAGGAAAGTAACAAATTTATATGACTTATTATTAGATCAACCTACTTGCCAAAAAGGGCCAACTTTCATAGTCTACACAAAGTGGGTAGAATAAATCTTGGTGGTACCTTGGTGTATAATCATTACCCTTAGGTGGAACTCAAATAAAGATAGAACTATAATAGGGTTAATGATGCCTTTTTATTTTTCATTATCAAATGATTATAAAATTATTATGTAAAGAGGTATCCCTCAAGGAAGCACATGCATTGGAAAACTGAGAAAGCTAGGTGATATCATTCAAAACATTCTCTTACATAAGAATTGGGGGATTCCACAAAGCCCCTACAAAATTCTTGGATATCCTAGAAACAATATTATCTTATTTGAGATTTGTAAGTAGTTGGTATAATTTTAGAGAATAATTGTAGGGAGCACAAGGTAGGCTTCAACTTTCCTATTTTTTTGGCTATGTACTCATGCTCTAGTACCCATCATTGTAAGGTGACTAATGTAGATTTTCTATTTACTCCATGGACCTTAATGATATTTTGGAGCATGTTTTATCCAATAAGAAGATTAGGCCCATGATTGGAACAATTTATAGACATGAGGTAGAGCTAAAGGATTATTGGATCAACTCTTTAATGAATATGAGATAAGGATCATGGAGTTTTTTTGTACATAGGAAAAATATTTCAACATCAAGAATTTCCCCAAAGGTCTCATGGAGGATGGGAAGATACTAAAAACATCTTACAATTGGGATCAAGTGCTCAATCAATACATAGAAAGGATTGATTTTTCCAAGCATGAGGATCCATCCATCAAGGTTAAGATCCATAGGCTCATCAAAAAAATAAAGAAATGGCTTGAAATTCCATTTCTCATTGATGACATTAGTCCTCTCAAGAATATTTCCTAGGGAGAAGTTACATATCAAGAGCAAGAGGAGTCTCCAAGAGACCCCAAAGGAAAAGATCCAATAGAGGAGGTTGATTAGCAAAGGGCACCTAAAATAAGATCTTCAAAGAAGAGGAAAGAGAAAGCTCTAAGATAGAAGAATCGTGATGATGAGGAAGAGGAAACTAAAGAAGAGGTTCCCTTGTTAAGAAAGAGATTGAGGAGTGAGAAAAAAGAAGCATAGGAAATGTTGATTTCTTAGGCCAAAAATTCTTCTCATCCAAGTGAACCTCCATATCCATCTACTCATATTGATGTTACAACTCCAAAAGAGAAACCAAAGGAATAAGACATTTAAAAACCTACAAAAAAATAAGGGAAAGAATAAGAAGATGAGGAGGTAGAACTAGAGATTCGCCAAATATTTTCTTTATCTAAGTGTCACCCTCTTCGCAAGGACCCCTACATCCACTTATTTTAAGTATATCTCCACTAGGAGACCTTCACCACACAATCGTCTTCCTCTAAGAAATATTACTCCCCCTCTAGTTCCAATTCCACCTCCTACTTCTCCTCCTCCAATATTGAGTCCTCCACTAAGAACACCTACTCTTCCTTAATCTCTTAGCCATGAAGATATACACCAAGAACTCAAGATTTCTAGTATTGTTGGAAATTACAATTGGGAAAAGGAAGAGAAGCTATAAGCCCTTAACAGAGGAATTTCCTATTGTGTTATAATTATTCAAGGCTCAACCAAATCCTAAGAGATAAATGAATTTATCCACCATCTCCACTTGTATCTATGATTAATTTCTTAAGGTTAGATTGTGAGATAAACTAACATATAAAGCATATAACCAAAAGATCCTATCAAGAACAATGAAAACAAGAGCAATTATACCTTTGATTCCCATGAGCTTCCATGATTCACCTTGATAGTACCTTCTTGCTTGTTGGTTGACCTGTTGCCCTCAGATTGGACGTGCGAGCAATCTGCAAATAAATGTCTATGTCCTACAACAAGCTTTGAAGGATTTGCATAAATGTCTAATGCTTATGACTATGCCTAAAGATGCCAAAATTCAATAAAATATGCTAACAATTGCTATGAAAGTCTAAGTGTGCAATTGCAAGAGTGTATAATATGTCCGTGTGTAATGTGTGTAATCGAAAAGTGAGAGGAAAATGGAATTTTATAGAAAATTCCATTTTGAATGGACAGGTGAGATTGCATTCTCACCAAAACCTAAAACCAGAGGTCCATATTAAATCTAGGAATCCCTAATTAGGGTTAGGGAAAATTCATTAATTGAACGGTCAAGATATTATCTCAGAGAATTGGATCGACGGTGGAGAATAAATGAAGAAATATTTTCGAAAATAAAGATTTTTGAAAATGAATAAGATAAAGACCGGACTGAAGATCAATTTTGGAAGGGTCAAGAACCTGCCCAATTACTTGACTCTTGGCGGAAAGTTACCGATTTGGAATTTAATTAATTCCAAATGTGAATTTTGAGAAATAGTAAATAATCAGTTTTCGAATTATTTATCAAAATGAGCTAACCGTTAAGAGTGAGATGACATTTTAAATATTTTAATTTATTTAAAATGAGAAGAACTTCAAATTTGGCAATTAAATAATTAAATTTAATTATTTAATTTAGGAGATAAGACTGATAATTAAATAAATTAATTAATTCATTTAATTATGACAATTAGTGACATATTAAATAAATAATAGAAACTTATTTATTTAATAATCAAGAAGAAATAAAGTGAATAAAAGGTAATTAAATAAATTAAGAAATTTATTTAATTAAGGGAAGATTTAGACAATTAATGATGTATTTAATAAATAAATAAGATTTATTTATTTAATAATCATGAAGAATAAAGAACATGAATTAATTAAATAATTATGAATTATTTAATTAATAGTCGAATGTGGACCAAAGACATAATTAAATGTCATAATTATGCTAGGACGAAAGTGGTAAAAATGAAGCTTGCAGGCCTAGGTCATTTTTAGGTGTCTACATTTTTCCCCTCTTTGTCATAATGTCGCTTGGCGCATCGTGACAAAGAAAATAAGTCAAAGCCATGCCCCAGTGAAGGTACGGAGTATCAGTGCCCCCTCAGGAAATTTTTCAAATTTTGGGTCGGCGGCAGAAAAATTTGTAAAGGGTCCCGATAAATCAATTCCATGACTAGAAAAACAAAGGCGCAATCAGTTTTGAATTCTGACATGTTTAAGGCGACCAATGAGGTGGTCAAACTTGGTCAAATGACCCTCCAGTAATAACCCAGTTGACAAATGCCATTTTTATTTTATAAATAGGTTGACAAAGGGGTAAAAGTCAATTCACTTTTACTATTTACTTTGCAAATTTTGAGAGTTCAGAGCGAAAAGAAGCGTAGTGACGATGGTGATTCCAGTGACAGAGCATTGCGGCGAGATCGTGCGGACATTCAAGTGGCCAGAGGGCTCGGAGCCAGCGGTATGTACCCTTGTCCCACTTTGTAATTTTTTCATTTTGTGTGTCATAATTAGGTTTCTAGGGTGAGTAACGAATGCGCCGCGATGCATATGCGTTCATGTTCAACGCATTCACCTTCATGTTCGACACATATGCGTCGCGATGCAAGTGCAATAAAGAATTACGGTAGAGTGGTGGTTTGCACTGCATTTGTCGAACCCTGCAATGCATTCGCTGTTTCAAGTCGCATTTGAATGTTTCAATATTGCAATCGTTGATTTGCAACACATTTTCCTATTTGATCGACGCAGTTGTGATTATGTGCCGCAATCGATATTCCAAGACGCAAGTGTCAAATTTCATGACGCAAGCATGAAAATGCGACGCATTTGACATAGCAAATGACGCATTTGTCATTTTGCACCACATTCGATGTATGGAATGACACAATAGACGTTTTGAGATGCAATTGCCTTAGTGCGACGCATTTTCCTTTGACTTTGACCAGAGTTGTTTTTGATATTTGTGTAACCTTAGATGCTTGTGATAATACTGAAAATTTACTCAAAAGGTACTGACGACTTGTTTGGCTTTTTGTAGAGGCAATTTGCCCCAATTTACACATGCGAGAGAAGACCGATGACATTTCGTTTATTGACTAGTTGAGCCTGCGAGAGTAGTGTCGGTTGATGCGACTGGGATTATTCTATGTTGCCTACATGCCTGCCATTCGGGCGAATAGGGGATTACTGACTGCGCTATGTGAGCATTGGCATTCAGAGACCTTCTCCTTCCACCTGCCGACAGGTGAGGCCACTATTACTTTGGAGGATGTCTACCGGATTTTGCGAGTGCCAATCCGAGGGGAGCGAATCGTCTATGACCCTCACTATGGAAAGCAGACCTTCTGAACGTACTACCGAGATCAGGGTGCAGGACTGAGCATCCAAGGATATGAGATCAAATGGGAGTTCATGGTAGATCACTATGGTCACTTTGATGCATTCCTTGCGACTTTGATTGGGGGTATCTTGATTCCTGACCGTCGGCAACACAGATTCCCTATTGGCTGGGGAGACGTCTTGGTTGGCATGAGACGCGATAGGACAGTTTATGCTTGGGGTCCTTATTTACTGGGGACACTTTACCATCAATTGCACGATGTTGCCTACAGGAGGGTAGAGAGTATCTCCTACGGGACTACTCTGATGATGATCTGGGCTTGGGAGCAAATTGCCATATTTCATCCTCCCATTCAGAGACCACAGTTGGCCGAGGGGATGCCCTACACTTATTATTATGCAGGTGCTTTACAACAGACCCAGATGGGCGAGACAGGTTGGTGGCGGCACAAGATTGACACGATGGTGTCCTTTATCTGGAGGTTATACAGAGACTGTGAGCAGTGGGACGATGAGGACGACCATCTGAGCCTTTACAGATAGTACAGATATTTGATTGGGAGGACCGTGCAGACCTCACTAATTATCGAGATGTATTTGTCGTAGCGTGTCCTCAGACAGTTCGGAGAGCAGCAAGGTGTACCTGTAGGGACAACTGAGTATGCCCGATCATCTAGAGAGTATGCTTGGGGACTAGCCATCCCAATGGCCTTCACAGAGTAGCAGATTGATGGGTTAGGAGCCTAGGCATGGGGATGGAGGGGTGGAGTAGCCAATCCCGGGACTACAACAGATTATGACCTGTGGTGGCAGGCACACAGACCAATGCCATTGACAGATCCGGATGGGCCAACACCAGTGGACAGACGGTCAGTGATACCTCATGTGCCGAGGGTCATGCGAGGTGGCAGGGGCGGAGGCAGAGGGAGAGATGGAGGCCGGGGCAGAGGCAGGGACAAAGGCAGAGACAGAGGCCGGGGGGGAGATGACAGAGATGATGGGGATGATGGGGGAGATGGTTGTCATCGGAGGAGAGATGGTTAGAGATAGGGTCACAGGGTGCGACAATGCGTGGAGAGGGTAGCATTAGATGCTATCCCTGAGGTGGGCGAGGAGGGGGAGAGAGAGGAGCAGCCTAGACAGGAGGGAGAGGGTGAGGAGAGACGGGAGGAGAAGGTGGATGTGGGAGGACAGGAGGAGGAGGTGGAGGTGGGGGGACAGGAGGAGGAGGTGGTCGATGAGGAGAGAAAGGAGGAGGATGTGGCGGTGGCAGAGGATGTGGTGGATGACGATGATGACAAGGATGATGCCATGGATGAGGCCGAGAGACTCCTCAGATGGCAGATGGTGGAGGGAGAGGAGGAGATATCGTCCTCCTCGGGATTGCCCTAGGATGCCACGACATATCAGAGGGTGGCCGATTTACAGCGGAGACTGGATGACAGCATGGCCTAGGTCAGATCATTACAGTCTGAGTTAGAGGTAGCCCGGGTAGAGTGGGATCATGTAGTGATCCGCCAGCAGGACTCGGCTCAGTGGTGTACATAGTTTGCAGCATTATGTACCGGGCCTATAGGGGATATGGCTCGCGAGTTGGCCAGGGTGAGCACGAGATTGGGATAGTACAAGACATTGTATGAGCAGGCAGTGCCACCCGAGCGACGGGATCCTACCTTGTCACGGTCACAGTTGAGGACAGGCAGTGGCCACAGATCAGGTAGTGCCAGTGGCAGCAGGAGTCACACCAGTGTCGGAGGATCTACCTCGACAGGGCACACATCAGTGCATAGGTCACATCACTCACACTGGCACACCCTGAGTCACCATTCGGGTCACAGTCATGGGTTGACTGGTTCAGTGCAGAGGTCGGTATAGGGACAGCCACCAGCGATCGATCCATCTACTTCTCAAAGTTAGGTAGCAGTGACATCACAGGTGCCCATTACCATGGAGATGACGCCTTCATTCTCAGCTCCATTAGTGGCACAGGCAGAGGTTGCCACAGGTCCACATATCATTTCAGTGCTAGTTTCAGAGTTGCAGCCGCCACATTCTTCACCACGAGGGGATGATGAGAGTCTACCCTAGGGGAATTTTTGTTATTATGACACACTATGTATATATCATTGAGCCTGTGAGCTCCATTTTTGGGATATCTCCTGACTTTATCCCGTGACATTGTACCTTTTTGAGATGATATTATATGATGATGCAGTTTTGATGCGGCCTACATGTGTGTTATGTAATGTTCCTTGATTTAATGCATTATGATATATGTGATGTATGATGTTGATTTATGATGTATCATGTATGTCCTATGATGCTTATTTATAATTTTGATGCCATGATGATGCAATGCTTACTTATATGAGATGATGATGATAATGATGTGCATAATGTTTATAGTAAATAGATGTGATGTTGATGATGCAGTTTTGATGCGGTCTACATGTGTGTTATGTGATGTTCCTTGATTTAATGCATTATGATATATGTGATGTATGATGTTGATTTATGATGTATCATGTATGTCCTATGATGCTTATTTATAATTTTGATGCCATGATGATGCAATGCTTACTTATATGAGATGATGATGATAATGATGTGCATAATGTTTATAGTAAATAGATGTGATGTTGATGATGCAGTTTTGATGTGGCCTACATGTGTGTTATGTGATGTTCCTTGATTTAATGCATTATGATATATGTGATGTATGATGTTGATTTATGATGTATCATGTATGTCCTATGATGCTTATTTATAATTTTGATGCCATGATGATGCAATGCTTACTTATATGAGATGATGATGATAATGATGTGCATAATGTTTATAGTAAATAGATGTGATGTTGATGATAATGTTAATGCAATGTTTGTGATTATGAATATGATTTAATGCTATGTATGATGTATGCATGGACCTAATGCAATGTTTATATGATCATGTATGCACTTGTGTTTTTGGATGTCACAGGATATCATCGTGAGATGGATGAGAGAAGATGACTAGACTGAAGAAGAGAAGATGACCAAACTGAAGAAAAAAAGATGACCAGACCGAAGAAGATGCATGCTAGCTCCTAGACTTTGATCAAATCCTTCAAAGCTTTACTGTAGGACTTGAATATTTATTGCTCTTAATCATCATTGGGCAGACTGTTGTAATGGTCAACAAACACCATGATATGACATAGATCAAGGTGTGCAGGGTCGTACCATTACGTAAGACAAGCAATCGCAGACAAGGATGATCATGACTCATACTAAGAGCGTGATTGCCCCAGTCTTTTTGTCATAATCAACCATAAGCAGAAAAAGACAAAGACAATTCATGAAACGTCATTGCTTCTCTAAATCCTGTTTCCAAGACATCCTTGAGAAACTAGTGGCATGATTGTCAAAATACAAAAATAGAGCCCTTACCATGATATGTCATTTTTCTAAATCCCAGAATTAGGACCTCGCTCAGAAACTAGTAGTCATGTGTGTCAATCGTCATGATACATCGCTACTTCTCTAAATCTTGTTTAGTGGGATCTCGTTGAAAAACTAATAACATGATAAAAAACCAAAAGAAAATTGTCAAGTGTTTGCCAAGTGTGTCTGGATATCCATTGTTAGAATGTCAGATTTGATGATGATAAGATGCCAGAGTGTCAAAGCATTGATGATGCTTAGACGACAAATGTCTGAAGTTGCCAAATTCAGGAAGGACACATCCTGAATAATGTTGATGTCATGAGGATTGATCTCTAAATGTCAAAAGGTATCTCTCAAAATGCCATGTTACGGTGATAATGATGATGCCTAGGAAGGACACATCCTAAGGCCTAAATGACACAGTTGGTTCTTCAGAAGGACACATCTGAAGAAAAATGATGTTAAGAAGAGTGATCCTTAGATGCCAAGAGGATCCCTCAAAATTTTGAATGACAGTGACGATGCCTAGGAAGGACACATCCTAAGACATGAATGACTGAGGCTATCTTTTAGAAGGACACATCTGAAGATTAACCTAAAGTTGACAGTTTGACAGGTTATGATGATTTGACTTGTGTTTGACTATATGTCGATATTGTCATGATGATATGATTGACCTGTTGGTGAGATTGTCCTATTGACATAACTAATTGCCATGAGTTGTTTTTAGGAGTTTACCCATTCGAGAATGATTCATTTTTCCTTGAAGCTATTTTGACGTGTGTGCCAGTGCAGTGCCATGAACCCTAATGGACTGACCTAATGCGGCCTCGGGGGCTCATCAATAGATGGCCTTGCCTACATCATACACTCAGAGACCTCGTAGTTCGACACGACCAATGACTTTGTATTGATGACCAAAGATTGTGCCATGATTTTATTATGACAAACCTACTGACCTAATGTCTCGGGGACTCAAATGTGAGTCTTGCCTACGTAGCAAGTGTGCAGAGACAACGTAGTTCGGACAAATGACAAAGACTGATTGAGATTACTGACTTTGACAAGATATGACCCTGTGTTTGCATTTTTCGAGCAGTCTGATGTTTTGTTGTGGTTTTCTTCAGGATGTTTTATGATTTTTAGGTCTTTCTTCAAGACATTTTATGATATTTTTGGTCTTTTTTCAGGACATTTTATGATGTTTTTGGTCTTTCTTTAGGACATTTTATGATGTTTTTGTCTTTTTTCAGGACATTTTATGATGTTTTTGTCTTTTTTTTGTTTTATGATTTTTTTGGATTTTGATGTTTAAGAGGATCGTGACAAATGCATATGATTGATGCTTATGCATGAGAATCCAAGGACAAACATGATTGTGCCCCTAGTCAAGCTGAATACCAATTGATAGGTGATGACAACATTGTTTGATGTGGGAAGGACACATCCTGAAACAACGTGAGGATGATGATGATAATGTGACGAAAGTATGGAGGTCTATAGCCAGGCCAGGAACGCAGTCAAGTAAAATTTTGGATAATGTGCTTGTATGGATTAGACTCGTAGCATTTGGAATGACTTGGTTAGGACTAGATGGGATGATGATTATCCTTAGACCGTTTGACAAGGGAAAGCCAAGATAGGTGACAGGCATGAAAGGATAGGGGGTGGCCTTGGTAAAAGATGAGAGACATGAGACTAATGGAATTGTCATATGATTTTGAAGGACTATGTCGTATAAGGACAATAAGACTATGATGGTCAATGACATGAAGCTTCGTGAATTGTGTATGACCGAAGGATAGACATGTCAAGAGTTTTCCCAAAGCATGATTTATGTGTGCCAGTTTTATGTCAAGATTGAGGTAAGTGGGAAAAATGCGCGGAAATGATAGCGCTTAGATGAACGTCAATGTCATGAGAAAGGCATGGGAAAATGAGACGACTTTCCCCCAAGTATAAAATTCCACATAGATGATTTATTTTACACATGACGCCTGTTTGCCAGGTTTTCATCATGGTACTTATCCAAGGTGCCTATTTGCCAGGTTTTCACCATTGAATGAAATTTTTCTCTTTACTATTTTCTTGGATTTTTTATTTTTTTGGTGTCACCAAGACACCTGTTTGCCAGGTTTTCATCAGGGTGACGATGTTTTACATTTTTCAATTTTTTTTTGTATTTCTAATTTTTGCAGATAGCCTGGATGCTTTAGATGAACACTAAATGTTCTGAATCCACTAATGGTGTCGATGTAGAGACTGGTGCCATGATATGCCAATAATGACCTTGTTGAAGGAGTTGTCTTGTCAGGATCATAGCGCTTGTATACAACTGATCGATGTCATTGTGATCCTTTCTGATACTAGAGTTGGCCTTATCAGAATACGCACATCGTAATAGAGTGCCATGAGAGTCCTTGCAGTAAAGAGTTGCTGCCATGATATGACGGATTTGTGACATGGGATTTTTGGACTTTAGGCGAGATGTAGGATTATGATAGATGATGGTAGATGTGGAAAGGTTGTTTGGACATTTGGATAAATAAATTTTTATTTTCCAAACTTGGGATGGTGGATGACGGATTTTGGAGGGATGGTGTTCGGAACCAACACTTTTATATGCCTTGATTGATAACCATTTTGAAGGAGGTGGACATGTGTTATATGTGGAAGTCCTCTTGTCTTGTGGCTCCACATTGTGATTGAATTTTGTATTTGACTTGGTGTCTTTGTTTGATCCATCTTTCTTTGGGATCCATTTTAATTTCATTTGTCCACTTGTCCTTTTGTTTGATTCAATGGCCTTTGAAATTTGATTTTGATCTTTTGACTTGTAAGACTTTTGTTTTTGTTGGTTCCAAAGGGAAGGTTTATTCATGATAGAATAACAGTTTATGGTGTGAGTGGATGGGGTGTTGGCAGCAATCTTATGAAAAGGATTTCTCATGGACTCTATTTTGACATTTGTATCTGACAAGGTTGCCCCCAATATCGAGGAAGTACCACTAACATCATTTGATTTGTTGTCTGAGGAATAGCCAAGACCTTGATGTATGTAATTTGCCTGAAGTTGTATTGGTTCTCGAATGCCTTGCTCGTGCATGCCTAGTCCTTTTCCTTGATATTGCATGTTTTGACAGATTCTATTTGGGATGGGGTATTTGTTGTTTTGAAAGCAAGATGCTAACCCATCCTTGTGTATGTGGATACTATCACTTGTAATATTTTTGTCTGCGAGAAAGCCTGCTCTGACAAGAGTAGATGACCGTAGTTGATAAAGAGTCTTAGCTTCATTGTCATGTTGGACATATTCTTGACTGATATCTTTGGTCTGATCGTGTGACATGTCAGGTTCAAATGATTCTGTTGGTGCTTCCAAGGCAATGTTGAAGCCATCATTATGTTTAGTGTCATAGAGTCCAATGATTTTAGCTATAACTTGATCATATGCAAGCATGTCCCTAGTGGAAGATTCTTGTTCTGGAGGAATATCATCTATGTGTCCCATGGAGGCAAGTGTCTCATTGTGCGAAGTGTCAATAGTCGAGGCCTTTATAGGGTCGGCAAGTGTTTGATCATGAATGGCATAAAGGTCAAGTGGATCATTTTGGATTTCTTGGTCAATGGTAGGGTCTTGGTCGAAGATGGGGTTGTCATGGATTTGGATTTCTTGGTCAATGGTAGGGTCTTGGTCACATATGGGGTTGTTGTGGATGATACAATTAGAAATAGGGTCATGGGATGGAATACCTTGTTCTTGACATGAGGGTGACGTTATAATGCCATGCTTTGGGCTTTCATTTTGACATGTATCCTCAAGTTTATTAAATGGGATTTGACTTTGAGTAATGATAGAATTTTCATGACTAGATGTGGCTTGTGAGGGGATGACTTGAAAAGGATTAATGAATGAAAGAATAGGATAGGACATGGAGACTTGGACTGGACTAGTATGTGAAGGACTAGGATATGACATGGGTACTTGCATTGGACTAGTATGTGAAGGACAAGGGTATGATGTGGAGACTTGGATCGGATATGACATGGAGTCTTGGACTGGATTAGGATGTGACGACATAGGATGTGACATGGGGACTTCGACCGGATATGCCATGGAGTCTTGGGTTGGATTAGTGTAAGGTTGACTAAAATAGGACTTGGAGACTTGGGTGGGATCGATATGGTATGATGTGAGGAATTGACATGAGTTGGTAGATGGTTGATAAGGCATGTAGACTTGGACGGGATTGATAGGTGAAGGGTCACAATATGATGTGGAGGTTTGGAATGGACAAGTTAATAGTTGGCTTCCCTTGTCAAGGTTAGGATAAGGGTGATAAGTGGACGTTTGTTGTGAATTATTGGTAGGATTTATGTCAAGTGATTGTTGATGGTGAGGGTAGACGGATGGAGGTGGAAAAGTATTTATGTCAAAGTCTCATGGTAACTTAGCCCCTTGGTCCAAAAGCATGGCTAGATACCTTTGAGGTTCGCGTAAGACTACTTTTTTTACAAAGGAGACTATATCAGGATTTTGCGTTGCAACTTCTAAGTCTTTTGCATGTACTCATCCATTTTGGTCTCTTTGTATGAATGGTTTAGAAGAGTTTCGTGATGAAGATGACATGTTCATGGAAGCTTGTATGTTCATGTTGTGAAATGGGTCAGAAAAAGTCCAATGTTGGTTTGTGTCACAACTGTTATTATTGATGTTGGGATTGAAATCTTGTCCAAAGTTTTCCATTTGTCCTCTTTGTCTTTGAAGCCTAGTCTCAAAAAAGTTTTGCTCAACTTAGGGATGATGTAGGAAAATGATCTAAATATGACACTATGTTTTTGGTTTTTTTTTTTGGATTTTTAGGAATGTTATGAAAATGCAAAACTATGTTTCCTAAAATGTCGACTAGGATGACTAGGTGATGATAACGTTTGTCTAAGGAAATGATTGATGTAAGATGACAAGGTGATCAAAGCCAAAGTGTCAAATGTGGACTAAGATGATAATGTTGACGAAGGACTAAAATGATTAATGCAAAGTCTAGGTTCAAAATGAGGACTAAGATGAACAATGCAAAGTCTAAGTTCAAAATGAGGACTAAGATTGTTTTCTGATGTTTTGTTGAAAAGTCTGAGTTGTCCAAGGTCGATTGTTTGTGTCCAGATTTTTGGATGTTGTGTATATTGTTTGAAAATCTAGAAAACACTTGACAAGCATAATGTTTTGAATGTAAGCAAGCGCACATAAGACAAGTACAATCCTAGGTTAGGCCAGGACAATATTCACTAGATTCCACGTGGGTTTCCCCAACCGCATATCTGTAGCTTATGAATTCAGAAGCTTGGCTGCACGGGCTCCCTCTTACAGTGCACTCTCTTCTCAGGCCAACCAAGCTTCCAACCCCCATGAAACTCCCATGGCAGATTGATCACCTCTACTAAAGACTGTGAAAGTGTGGATGCCTTCACACCAACCGGTGTTGCGTTAGCAAATAGAAGGTTTTTGGCTTACTACACAAAGGTGTTTAGTTCGGGACCCCCGTTCGAGTGGCCATACATGGGGCAAGAGATTAATCACCAATTAGGTGGCACTCCAGCCTGAAGAGGTTAAGCTCAATAGGGTTTAAGGGAGTACTACTCTATCCGTATGACACATCCGCACTCATAATCTTAGGTTTTCCCTTAAGATTCACATTTATATACCGGTCTGGGGTAGCTTGGCCTTAGCTCCGTTGCTAGTTTGAGTCGCGTTGGGGTGATGAAATCCCCAGGTAGGCCCAATTTCTAGATTTAGTAACCGTTTCTCTTACACCCAAGATCGCCCGAAAGTGCAAGGGGAGAGGATACTCCGATATACTAAGTTGTGGGGTTAATAACATATAAAAATAGGTCTGGTTTTCTGATCACCGAGTTTTCACAAGGTGAGAGCATACTCACCTACCATTTTGCAAACACACTCAAACATAGTAGAAAGACAAGTTCATTTTAATTGCACCAAAGGAAATGTGTATTATACTAAAAAAGACAAACACATTATTTTGATGTTTAGTCTTTGACATTCGAACCTGCAAGACCACACATTAGTAGTTTGATAATGATCTTCGACTATCGATCTGCAAAAATAGTTAGATGCATCATTTTTTTCCACTTGATCCAATGTGTCTTTTGAAGTGTTTATTTTCTGCACATGCACAAAACCAACAATAAACCCTAACAAGATAATTGATCACTACTATTAGAGGGTTAGCTAGTCACAACAAATCTGATTTTTAGAAAAAAAATTGACAGTAAAATGAAAAATACAGAGAATAAAGTCTATCTAAAATCTCAAGAGGTTTCCAAAAATGTAAATAAACCAGAAAAATTTGCTGTTTTGCATCTGAAATTAATTTTTTTATGAAAAATCATTAAAAAATTATAAAAAATACAAAATAGCTCTAAAAATTCTGATTTTTGGACTAGAGTCATCTAATGTCATCCCAAATCTACAAAAAAAATTTGTGAGAAAATCTGCAACCGTGAGTGAGATATACATAAATCTTTTTTAAACCCCAATTTTAAAAGATCTATTTTTTGACTAATAATTTTGCATCCAAATTTAAAAGATAAAGAACAAAACCCTATTTATTTTTAGAGAGCTTTCCATAAATGTAAACATATCTGAAAATTTTGATTATTTTCTCTCGAAATTAATTTTTCATTAAAAACAGAAAAAAAATTATAAAAAATTAAAAACAGATCCAAAAAGTTTGATTTTTGGAATGAAAGCGTGTGATGTTGTCCCCAAGCTGTAAAAAAACTTTTGTGAGAAAATAAGCAGCTGTTTGAGAGTTATGGTCAAATATTTGGAAACTAGGGCTTTATCCAAAATGATGTCGAACCTGTAACAAAAAACAAACAAAACCTGCAACAAAAGAATCCAACTCCAAGATTTCTCAAAGAATCCCTAATTAGGGTTAGGGAAAATTCATTAATTGAACAGTCAAGATATTATCTCAGAGAATCGGATCAACGGTGGAGAATAAATGAAGAAATATTTTCGAAAATAAAGATTTTTGAAAATGAATAAGATAAAGACCAAATTGAAGATCAATTTTGGAAGGGTCAAGAACCTACCCGATTACCTCAATCTTGGCCGAAAGTTACCGATTTGAAATTTAATTAATTCCAAATGTGAATTTTGAGAAATAGTAAATAATCAGTTTTCAAATTATTTACCAAAATGAGCTAACTGTTAAGAGTGAGATGACATTTTAAATATTTTAATTTATTTAAAATAAGAAGAACTTCAAATTTGGCAATTAAATAATTAAATTTAATTATTTAATTTAGGAGATAAGACTGATAATTAAATAAATAAATTAATTCATTTAATTATGACAATTAGTGACATATTAAATAAATAATAGAAACTTATTTATTTAATAATCAAGAAGAAATAAAGTGAATAAAAGGTAATTAAATAAATTAAGAAATTTATTTAATTAAGGGAAGATTTAGACAATTAATGATGTATTTAATAAATAAATAAGATTTATTTATTTAATAATCATGAAGAATAAAGAACATGAATTAATTAAATAATTATGAATTATTTAATTAATAGTCGAATGTGGACCAAAGACATAATTAAATGTCATAATTATGCTAGGACGAAAGTGGTAAAAATGAAGCTTGCAGGCCTAGGTCATTTTTAGGTGTCTACATTTTGCCCCTCTTTGTCATAATGTCGCTTGGCGCATTGGGACAAAGAAAATAAGTCAAAGCCATGCCCCAGTGAAGGTACGGATTATCAATGCCCCCTCGAGAAATTTTTCAAATTTTGGGTAGGTGGCAGAAAAATTTGTAAAGGGTCCCAATAAATCAATTCCATGACTAGAAAAACAAAGGCGCAGTCAGTTTTGAATACTGACATGTTTAAGGCAACCAATGAGGTGGTCAAACTTAGTCAAATGACCCTCCAGTAATAACCCAGTTGACAAATGCCATTTTGATTTTATAAATAGGTTGACAAAGGGGTAAAAGTCAATTCACTTTTACTATTTACTTTGCAAATTTCGAGAGTTCAAAGTGAAAAGAAGCGTAGTGACGATGGTGATTCCAGTGACAGAGCATTGCGGCGAGATCGTGCGGACATTCAAGTGGCCAGAGGGCTCGGAGCCAGCGGTATGTACCCTTGTCCCACTTTGTAATTTTTTTGTTTTGCGTGTCATAATTAGGTTTCTAGGGTGAGTAACGAATGCGCCACGATGCATATGTGTTCGCGTTCGACGCATTCACCTTCACGTTCGATGCATATGCGTCGCGACGCAAGTGCAATAAAGAATTACGGTAGAGCGGTGGTTTGCGCTGCATTTGTCGAACCCTGCAACACATTCGCTGTTTCAAGTCGCATTTGAATGTTTCAATACCGCAATCGTTGATTTGCAACACATTTGCCTATTTGATCGACACAGTTGTGATTATGCGCCGCAATCAATATTCCAAGATGCAAGTGTCAAATTTCGTGACGCAAGCATGAAAATGCGATGCATTTGACATAGCAAATGACGCATTTGTCATTTTGCACCGCATTTGATGTACGGAATGACACAATAGACGTTTTGAGACGCAATTGCCTTAGTGTGACGCATTTTCCTTTTGACTCTGACCAAAGTTGTTTTTGATATTTGTGTAACCTTAGATGCTTGTGATAATACTGACAATTTACTCAAAAGCTACTGATGACTTGTTTGGCTTTTTGCAGAGGCAGCTTGCCACAATTTACACATGCGAGAGAAGACCGATGACATTTCGTTTACTGACCAGTTGAGCCTGCGAGAGCGGCATCGGTTGATGCGACTGGGATTATTCTATGTTGCCTACATGCCTGCCATTTGGGTGAATAGGGGATTACTGACTGCGCTATGTGAGCATTGGCATTCAGAGACCTTCTCCTTCCACCTACTGACAGGTGAGGCCACTATTACTTTGGAGGATGTCTACCGAATTTTGCGAGTGCCAATCTGAGGGGAGCGAATCATCTATGACCCTCACTATGGCAAGCAGACCTTCTGAATGTACTACCAAGATCAGGGTGTAGGACTGAGCATCCAAGGATATGAGATCAGATGGGAGTTCATGGCAGATCACTATGGTCGCTTTGATGCATTCCTTGCGACTTTGATTGGGGGTATCTTGATTCCTGACCGTCGGGGACACAGATTCCCTATTGGCTGGGGAGACGTCTTGGTTGGCATGAGACGCGACAGGACAATTTATGCTTGGGGTCCTTGTTTACTGGGGACACTTTACCATCAGTTGCATGATGTTTCCTACAGGAGGGCAGAGAGTATCTCTTGCGGGACTACTCTGATGATGATTTGGGATTGGGAGCACATTGCCATATTTCGTCCTCCCATTTAGAGACAAAGGGGCTCTATCAATTGATGAGCTAAAGGGGCTCTATTATGAATGGTTCATAAGGCACAACACTTGCTGAAGGTTTTGCAAATGGGGTAACAACTCAAGCGGGCTTAACCTTGGAGAAAACTCCCTGGTTAAGCGTGCTTGAGTGATAGGATGGGTGACCTCCCGGGACGGACCAGTGCTTCACCTCTGTGAGCATCACCTAGATGCAATGAGTGCTAAGTGGACCATTCGATATCATGAGAGATGGGTTCTTGTTGAACCACTACTCATGAAACATGGGTCAATGAGTTTGACTCGAAACTACACGGTTGAATCCTGATAGCAATATCATAATTTGACACGCTGTGGAAAAATACCTCCTACTTATCAATTGATGAGCTAAAGGGGCTCTATTATGAATGGTTCATAAGGCACAACACTTGCTGAAGGTTTTGCAAATGGGGTAACAACTCAAGCGGGATTAACCTTGGAGAAAACTCCCTGGTTAAGCGCGCTTGAGCTGGAGCAGTACTGGGATGGGTGACCTCCCGGGACGGACCAGTGCTTCACCTCTGTGAGCATCACCTAGATGCAATGAGTGCTAAGTGGACCATTCGATATCATGAGAGATGGGTTCTTGTTGAACCACTACTCATGAAACATGGGTCAATGAGTTTGACTCAAAACTACACGGTTGAATCCTGATAGCAATATCATAAAATGAGAAATAGTTTTTGTTTGAGAAGATAACATTGATGATAGAAGAAATGTTCTAGTGAACTTAGAATTATTCACTTGATTGAATGAATCACCATGTAATGGAATAATGGTTATCCCCACCATTTCTAACATTGTAATTATTTTAATGACTCATGACTATTGACCATCCATCTTTTTTGGGAGAAACATCATTAACAAGACAACTTGGCTTATTATGAGGAGTGATAAGGGGACAATATTTGATCTTATGAACATAAGATTGACACTTGAAATAGGTGTTAGGAAAGTTGAGATAGAGAATATGTTGCATGTTTCTTGTTTTTCCAAACTATATGTCAATAGCCTCCTTCAAGTCCTTAGAGAAATCAATTTCAACACAAAAACATTTTTGTCGACAAGTGAAGAAAAAATTATGTGGCTAAACACAAATAACATTTCCTAGAGTGCCTATTATTTTGGGTAAAAAGTTTTGGCATAGCAATGACAACCTAAGAAACTCCACCAAATAGGGACATAGAGCTCTCTCTCCTTTGAAATGACAAAGTATCGATTCTAGAGTGTGAAAACAAGTAGAGAGGCACAAGAAATCCAATGGCCATGTTTGAAGATGCCCTTTGCATGACTAGCTTTAGCAAAGTGAAAAAGGAAAACCCGTTCATGTGATTTTGTACAACATTAAGTAAGACTTTGTGTAGAATCTAAGCCTTGGTCACTCATTCTTTGAGTATTTTATCAAGGGGAACCCTCACCTTGAAATAACCAGTTAAGTTAAAGTTTTCAAGCTATCTACAAGCACTGTCAAATTTTGGAATGGAAAAAACCACATCTAGATGTGTTTTAGAAGACGTGCCTTGTGAAAGACTTTGGGAACAAACTTGGGTTGATTTGGTAGTGGAACCATCCTTATGCACTATCAAATCTTTAACACTAACATCAACTATTGGTTTAATGAAATTTGAGACCATTTAAAAGATGACAACAATACCCACTAACATGACAAGTGAAAAGATCCCACAATAAATATAACAAAACAATACAAATTCCAACTCTAAAAAATAGCATGACATAAGAAAAACACAAATACAACAACACTTAAACCCTCTCGTAACTAACGATGATTGAATCTCCCTACAATTTTTACATTAACCATTGACCCCAAAAAGTTGTCCCGCACCGTGGGAAGAGAGAGAGGAAAAATAAATTAAACCCTTATCATAGAAAATAAATTAGAACATCAAATTTCTTAGAGTGGCCCACCATTTGTCTCAATGTGTGGAGCATCTAACTTGTTCTCAAACAAAAGAATATTAGTTAAAATTAGGACCAAATGTTATTGATTATTTTTTGTCTATCTCTTTATCACTATTTAAACATCTAAAGAAGGTATCCAAATGACATCAATGTGTGGAGCATCTAACTTGCTCTCAAACAAAAAAAAATATTAATTAATATTAAAACCAAATGTCATTGAGTTTTTTTTTTTCCCTCTCTGTCCCTATTTAAACATCTAAATAAGGTATCCAAATGGAATCTTCAAAACTGCACATTTTTTTTTTTTTGGGCTCTGCTAGGGTTTTATGCTCTATTCTCACAGTCAAATTGTGTCATACTGCACATTTTGCACAGGATTGTCTTTATTGTTGCACGTACGACCGCATTTAGTGCAGCCCTAAGCGCCTTATTATGCCTTCAACCGTTCCTAACCCAGCAGTTCATACTAGTGTTGGTAGTTCGACGACTTTTCTCAATGGCTCCCCCTTCGAACAAACGTCCCCGAAAATTCATTCCAAAAGTGTTTCATGAGGTATGCATTCTAACTCACCTGCTGATGTGATTTTACCTTTACCTGAGTTTGATTCTGCCTATCAATGGCTTGAAAGTCACACCCTTGTTGGGTATTTTGTTGGGAGAACCCCCCCTGAAAGTGTGCTTAAAGAATGGGTCAACAAGGCCTGGGTCCCTCATGGGGTCCGCCTTGAGATGGTCCAAAACCTGACCAAGGGTTTTTTCTTGTTCCGCTTTTCGGAAGTTAGCCATGTGCAGGCCATTTTGGGTCACGGCCCCTGGTATGTCCGGTCTTCCCTGTTGGTTTTCCATGCCTGGACCCATGACTTCACTATCTCGGATGAGACCAAGCTCTGGGTCCCAGTCTGGATTGAGTTTCTTGGTCTTCCTTTGCCCTGTGTGCCTTTTTTGAATCATATTGCTTCCTCTCTGGGGAAAGTTATTTGTGTGGAGCCGGATAGGTTCTTCCAAGCCCGTCCCCAGAAGAGGGTTTGCGTGGAAGTTGACCTTTCCCAAGATTTGAAAGACACCATTGATATTCAAATAGGAACTCTCCGGCATACCCAGAAAGTTACTTATTTTAATCTACCCAACACATGTTATCGGTGTCAGTCCGTAGATCACAAGATCAAGGACTACCCTTTGGCAGTGCCTCGTACATCTTCTCAGCCACGAGAAACTGAACAATCTCGTCAAGCAGATTCTTCTGCTCCTAAACAAGACTCTACCTGGACTACGGTCATAGGGCACAGGAATAAATCTTCTGGTTCTGCGTCGACTTCCAAAGCCGCCAAATCGGCAAAAAATGTTTCAAACCCTTCTTAGAAGGGGATGGTGGTTCCGAGCAAGGTTGATAGCGTGCCTCTTCAGCCTTGGCCTAAGACCACACCTCAACCCGCTGCTATCATGATGGCCCAGCCACATAGTTCTACTCCTGCTTTAGGAGCCCAAAGGCGCTCTCGAAGCCCCTCTCCGCCCAAGGAGGAAGGGGAATATGTTTAGGAGAAGCAGAGGAATTCCTCTCCTTCTATCTAGATTGGCTCGGTTTCGCCAGAATTTTTACAGAATCGTTTCTCTTCTCTAGATGGAGAGGAATCAGAGTGCGATGATATGAACGCAATTCTTCCATGAATTTTCTCTCATGGAATGTTAGAGGTCTTATTGACCTCCCCAGAAAATATATTGTCAGAGATACTTTGAAAAAGTTGAATGGTATTGATATTATGTGCCTCCAGGAAGTTAAAATTTCTGGTTTTTTGCTGGCTTTGGCTTGCCGGTCTATCTGGCCAGCCAATTCTATGTTCGGTGCCTCCCATGAGTCTGGGCATGGAGGAGCTATCACTCTTTTTTCTCCATGGTGGTGCTCCAGCATGGTTGAACATGGGTCTGATCCCATGCAGCGGCTTGTCTGGATCCTTCTCAACATTGATAATCATTCTTTTAGGGTCATTAATGTGTATGCCCCGAATGATGCTGTGGAGCGCTCTTTACTTTGGCAATGGATTGCTGACTCATTGCCAGTTGCCAGCTGGATTTTATGTGGGGACTTCAATATGGTTGAAATGGCCTATGATAAAGATGAAATTCTGCCCTTCAGATGGGCAGCTGGCGAACGTGAGGTGTGGTTTTACATGCGCAATAAATTGGGGCTTTTTGATCCCAATATTGGCTGCCACCACTCTCATTCTCCCTGGCACACCTGGTAAAATTTTAGGGATAGTTCTAATAGAATTTTTAAGCACCTTGATCGTGCCATGATCTCGGCACAATCATTCTTCTCCTTCGCCAGCTCTTCCCTTCTGGTTAAGATGCTAATGGATGTGACGTTGTCCGATCACTTCCCCATCAGTGTTCGCATTGAATGGGTGACTAGACAGCCTCGTACGTGCAAGACTCAATTCTTCCTCAACACTTCTCTTCTTAACTATAAGGCCACCCTGGCCCACATTTGCAGAATTTGGAACTTGGAATGCAGGCCAGCTCATAACACAGGCTGGATTACATGGTGGAATAACACCATCACCTGTACCGCTCACTTCTTGCGCATTTATGGGCACCAGCTGGCCATCTTTCACCGATGGTTTTACGAGGCAACCACAGCTAATTTTCTCTCAGCCAACAAGGCCTTAGCAGCTAGCCCTTTTTCTCCAACTTTGCAATTTAAAGTTGTATAATTACAGCACCAAAAGTAAGTTGCGGACAATTACACCGCTTGAAGCATTGAAATCAAGGACCGCTTGCACTGGCTCAAAATTGGGGATCGTGCCTCCAATGAGTTTTTATTGGCCTTGCATGCTAGGCACTCCTCTCCAGGCATTAAAAATATTAAAGATGGTGTACAAGTCCTTTTGGAGCTGCCTGACATTCTGTAGGCCTTTGTGCGTTATTACAAGCAAGTTTTCATTGCCCAAGACCCCACGCCTGAGCGCCAACAAGCCCTCAAGGACTGCCTTGCTGTCATGCCACATAGGCTATCAACAGCCCAAAAGAAATTTTGTGACCAATTGCTTACACTTGATGATTTGAAAGAGGCATTGCATTCCATGGTAGATGACAAAGCCCCTGGGCTTGATAGCTTTCCCTATGAATTTTACAAAGCTCTTTGGGACTGTGTGGGTCCCGACTTGTTTCAGGTCTATTTAGAGGTTTTTCATTCCAATTCTTTAGGAGAGCTAATAAATAAAGGGAATATTAAGTTCATACCTAAAGCCGGTGATCCTGAGGATATTTGCAATTGGCGGCCTATTACGCTCCTTAATGTCTCTTACAAAATCATTGCTAAAGCTCTTGCTTTAAAAATCTGCCATATTCTACCCCTCATTGTGTGTCTGGAGCAGACTGGATTCATCAAATCTAGGTATATTCTGGATAATATTATCGATGTCTGGGAAGGCATGGAGTGGGCTCGGCGCTCCAACCAGAAAGCTTTATTCATTAAGATTGATTTTTCCAAAGCCTATGATCGCATTGAATGGCCTTTCATTCTTGCCATGCTGCAAGCTCTAGGTTTTGGGCCCAATTTTATTCAGTCTGTCTGAATGCTCTTTGCAGATGCTTCGGCCTGCATCACTATCAATGGTCGATAGTCCTCTGCCTTTGGCCTTTTCCGTTCCATTCGGTAGGGTTTCCCTTTGGCTCCCTCACTGTATGTGCTTGCTGCTGAAGGGTTTGGTTATCTGTTGGCTCATGCGGCCTCGTTGCAGCACATCAAAGGAATTTCGCTGCTGAATTCCCAGTTGCAATTGCTCAATGGTCACTTTGCGGATGATTCATTTCTCACTCTCATGGAGGAAGAGGAGACTATTCATGAGGCACTTCAGTGCCTTAATGTGTTATGTCTTGCGTCTGGCTCTGCCATTCAGTGGCACAAGATGCTTTTTTATCGGCAGTTTGTCCTACCTTGCCCTACTTGGTTGCAACCTCTTGGCTGGAAGTGGATCAGGCCAGATGAAATTTTTTGATTTTTGGGCATTCCTTTTGCCTTCCAAGCTTCTCCTATGGAGCTTTGGCAGGTTATGCTCGCTCGGGTGCAGAAAAAGCTGACTTACTAGATCACCAAACCTTTTTCCTTGCAGGGAAATTCCAAATTTTCTCTAAAGTTTTGGCTGCTACCCATGTTTATTATTCTTCTTGTTGGGCACCTTCTAAAGCTACTTATAGCAAGCTTGAGAAATTGCTTCATGATTTTCTTTGGGCCTCCTCTGATACTCATCATGGCTTCCATCATGTCGCCTAGGATTTCTATTGTCTCCCCAGGGACTCTGGAGGCTTGGGTTTGCTCTCTACCTAGAGGCAGGGAATTGCTCTTTGTGTCAAATGGATGATTCGTGCTCTCACGGGTGATGAGGCTTGGAAAATTCTCCTTCGCCACTGCATTCAGTCTGGTTTCCTCACCAATAGACCTACCTGGAAAGGAATTGGCCTCCAAACCCTTCTTGTTATGAAAGAGTCGGTCCTGATAATTGGTACATTTGTTGCCAAAAGCATTTGGCGTGCTTGGGAATCTATCAAACCCTGACTCTGGTGGTCTAGCTCCAGATTTTGGGACGGGCTCTCCCTGAACCATCACAATGTGTGGTGGTCGCCCCTTTTTTCCATAAATGATCAGCCTTTGGCTAAAATGCCTTGGCTTAAAGCTCTCAAATTTCATAAGAAGGGGATCCATACCCTCCATCAACTTTTTCTCAGACCTGCCATGCGCCTCATGCATTGGGACGAGTTTCGTGCCTTATATAGTTTTCATAACCAGGATCATGCTACTTTTGAGGGTCTGGTGAGTGCTATCCCAGACGAGATGCTTCACAAAATTGGTATTCGTGGGCCCAAACCTTGGTGGAAAGACTGGAAATGGTACCCAGATACTCCTTTGAGAAATTACAAGCCTCGGCTTGGCTACAGGTGGCTTTCACCTCATTTTCCCATGATCTAGAGTCTAAATCAGAGGTGGTTTCTCCAATCTCCAGCTCCTGTCTAGTGTAAACGATTTGCCAACACTTGGTCTGCAAGTGTTGAGCCGAAGCTCGCCCATTTTGCCTAGTGTATTCTTTTCCAGGGCTTGCCAGTGGGCTCTCGGCTTGTTCATTTGGGGGTTCCAGACCCTCAGTGCCCGTTCTATGGGCAGTCTGAGACTTTTAAGCATCTCTTTTGGTTTTTCCCCCAGGCCCAGTAGTGCTGGACCTGGATTCATGATTTTTTTCGGCCATTTCGGCCAGAGCCGTTCTCTTGGCACATGATTCTGCTGGGGGATTCGCCCAGATTTCCAACAAAGTATACCCAGCTTTGGCACACTTTCAGGGTGGAAATCCTTTTTACTATTTGGAATGATGGAAATGCCTGCATATTTGCTCATTCTCAAATGGATTGTCAAATCTCTATGTATTCTAAAGCTATTATTTTCTTATTTCAAATATAGGTGCAAGCTAATAAAGTGGCCCTTCAAGTTGCTCACCTTTAGGTTCTCCTGGACCATTGGGGCAATGCCCTGTGCACTGTGGCCCAGGTCCCCGACTCGCCCTCCGCCTCCAGCCACCGGTCGCCGTCTCAAGGCCGACGGCGGAGTGGTTCCACTCACCACCGCTCTCAGCCTTCGCCTTGGCGGGACTCCTGCCCCCCTTGGCGTGCTCGCTCTCCTCCGCCGCGGGCTAGCCAGGGGTGGTTTTCTTGTGGGCCATCGAGAGTGGTGGCGGTTGGCCCTCTGATGCTGTTCCTGCTCCTGGCTCCACCTCTGGTTCTGGTTGGCCAGATACAAGTACAGTCTTTAAGCGGCTGGCCCTTGCAATCTTACCCCGACGCGAGGAAGAAGATAAAGAAAAAGAAGATGATGGTTGGGCTCTCCTGACGTCAATCCTGACCCCGCTGATGTATGGGGGAAAAAGGATGACAGAGACCCTCCTGGCTCTGCTAGCATTGCCTTGGCCGCTTGATGGTCTTTTAATATTTGTTATTTTGGACTCTTGGGCTTGGCCCATGTTTTTTTGATTTCCTGGGCTCTGCCCATGTGACCTTTAGGGTGTGCTTTCTTACCACCCAAACCTTTTTTTGTGAATATGTATTTAATCTCCTTTTTTTAATATAGATTAACGGCTTATTCATCAAAAAAAAAAAAAAACTGCACATTTTTAAATGGGAAGATAGATTCCATACATGATACATTCAATGAGAATAAACCCAAACGTAGAGTTCATACAAATGAAATATATGGAAGCTTAAAGCTCGGACCGCTCTATATTCTTGAACAGCAAAGAAGGTGGACATCGGAGCCCTGCAGATCATCTCGTATATTAGTACAAAGCAAGGAGGTAGTATTATTACAAGGAAGTCTATTTCTAATGGACATGATTTGGGCAATTGGAGTTGCTTTAGGTCTACTCCCATTGATCATATGGGGTCTACAATCCTTCAATGAATGGAGGTGGAGTCACCCATATTTAACATTCAGAGATGGTGGAAAGCACCCCGCAGGTCATATGGGATGGCCCTTTATTGGAGAGCTGTTGGATTTCTTATGGTGTTTCAAGTTCACTAAGAAACCTGATGATTTCATCTAGAAGAGAAAGGCCAAGTAATTATAAGTCAAATTTTTTCTTTCTGTTTTCAATGTCTTTTTCATGATAACTTTATATTTATTAAAATGAAATTACATGATAAAGAAGTTGTAATGATTTTTGCAAGGGAAAAAGCATAAAAAAAAAATAGAAATAAAGAAAAAGTCCAGTTAACAAAAGGTTACAATAGTAAGGAAAAGAAACTCAGGCAAAAGGTGCATAGGAAAAAAAATAGCCCATACAGTCAGACACCAAGCATTGTATCAACAATCCAGTACACACCAAAAATGGTGAAGGCCAACAATAAAATAGGGACAAAAATGAACAGTGGTCAGGTAAAAAACCATGGTCAGAAGGAACAAAAAAAGAATATGAGAGACAAAACACCACAGCAAAAAAGAATATGAGAGAATCATGACTGATGAGTCACAGAGAGGATAATAGCTGGCAAGATAGAATCCATCAAGTGTTCAATAAATTTCCATTGATCCACAATCAAGTGTAAGCCCGCCTTTGATTGATCATCCGTCTTCATATTATATTCTTTGTAAACATGGGTGAAAGATATATTGACAAATGAAACTTACAGCCTATCAATTAATTCTTTTATAGGTGTAAGAATCAAATTTTCAATCCTTTTATCTATTCAAATCTGCTACTTCATTTTTCACTCTTTTCTTTGCAATGCATCCTGATGATGGATCATGGAGTATGATCCAAAACGTTGATGTTAAAATTGACACACAGTTTTAATCCAAAAATATTATTACAATATTGTCATGGACTGTGAAAACTTTAGCTTTTAATTGATAGACACTGTTTATCCATTTGATCATAACCTCAGAATCACTAAAAGCCTGAATTTGTTCCATCCTTCTGTTCTTTACCAAAGTCAACGAGGGTTTCAATGACATAATCTCCCCAAAATTGTTCGTACCACTGCCCAATCTAGCACTAAAAGTAATATAATAATTAGGATTAAAAAATAACATGCCTACTGCCCCCAGAGAGCAGGATTAACACAGCCTTAAGTGGATAAAGGAGGATTTTTGAATTTACAATTTTTGAAGTAGTCTACTTATGTTTTATTGATGTAGTTAGTATTTTTATACCTATACAATTTAATCAGAGTGAGCTTCTGGATTAAACCATGTATGAGTTTCAATCAACGTTTCAAATCACTATCTCCTCTTCCTGATGATGGATCACTGAGTGTGATCTGAAACATCAATTGAAACTCATATGCAGTTTAATCCAGAAGCTCACTCTCATTATTTACATGGACTATGAAAAACTCATACCAACTACCTCTACAATTTATTTAGTTAAATTATTGGTATAGAAAAAATATATCCAATAGAATTAGTGTATATACAATAAACAATATTATGTTATTTATTAGAATGTAATAAATATTGAACCACATAATCAATAATTTACTTTTGAGCCTGATGATAACTCTAAAAGTGTGATCCAAAAAGTTAATTTTAATGTGCATTTTTGTTAACAATGCTTATCCTGAAGCTTCATTGCTGAAGCTAAAGATCTGTTGTGTTTATATTGTCTTGCAGATATGGAGATACTGGGATTTACAGGACACATATATTTGGCTTTCCTGCAATTATAACGTGTTCTTCGGAGGCCAACAAATTTGTCTTGGGTAGTGACAGTTCTACTGCAGGTTGGCCTTGTCCTAAGCTAGTTGGAGAAAATTCAGTTGTCAATGTAGAAGGGAAGCAACACAAGCGTTTAAGGCGGTCTCTACAAGAAGCCATAAATAATCCTGAGTTGTTGCAGAGGATTTACATCAAGTTACACCCTTAGTTCAAGAAAACCTTCCACAATTGGGCTGTCAAGGGTGAAATCAAGGCTGCTGATGAAACCAGAGCGGTATGTACTACTCATTCTCTTACTTTTCATTCTAGTTATTTCTTCAAATACATCTTATAGAAACTCTCATACTTCACATTGTTTGTTCATGTTATAGTTGGCATTCAAGAAAATATGCACCTTAGTGTTCAGCTTTTTTGGAGGCCCAATGGTGGAAAGAATGGAAATGATGTATAGAGGACTTTTAGCAGGAGTTAGAGCTCATCCTATCAATGTCCTAGGCACTGCATTTCACTATTCTCTTCAAGTAATGTGCCCTACACTGCACATCCCCAAACTAAAATGTCCAATAGACAAGTCAAGGTCTTGATTAATGTTCAATATATGTTTATGAATGCATTTGGTTTTGTTAAGGAGTACATCTAAGATACGCTGCCGATTTTCTAGATTAAAAAGGTTTTCTTTACCCACTGAAAAGAGTAAGAATATTTTATTAATGATATTGTAAGGAAAATATATAATTTTTAAGGTACATGATCTAGTTTAATTAAATAGAATGTGTGTACATAAGTAGAAATTAACCTAGATCTATTAGTTGTAGACTATCAATTAATGTATTCTAAAATTATTTTTATGGTGTATTTGGCTTGGTGGCCATGGGATGACAAGGTGCATGGAGTGCATGGTGTGGCATGCGGTATCTATTTTTCTAGTCATGGTGATGAGTGTCTATAGTGCACTTATCTCCACTTAAAAGCTCAACATAAGATTGTTAGTGATACATGTCTTATTCAATCAGTTGTATTGATAGGATGTAAGGAACTGAAGGAGAGGGAAAACCTACATGAAGGTAAATGTAATATATAGATAAGTATATTGACATGCAATCATGTGAAGTGAGCAATAATTAACACATTGTATAATGAACATGTAAACATATATTAATAGTAAAAGCACGGTAAGAACATGTGAGATGGAGATAGCATCAAGAAAGTAAGGTTTCCCCCAACATGGGTGGTGTTAATAGTGATGTAGCCCTTAATGCCAAAAAAAAATCCATGTAAGTATGTAGGGCACTAGGATAGTCATATGCCCCTTGTGTGGTATCCAAGACAATTAGCATATAATGGTTGAGGTAAGGCAATAGGTTCCTAGTGGATGCATGAAGGAAAGGGTAATATGATGGTATACGTGTGATGCCCCAACTGATTGAAGGAAGCAAGATAAATGAAAACTCTTCTTAAAATAATTTTAGAGAAAGTGCTATGCAAAATTTAGATTTTTACAATTATAGAAAGGATAAATACATATAAAACATTAGCAAAAATCATAACACAACATAGGTTTACATGGGGAAAACCCTTTTGGAGAAAAACCTCACATTCAAAAGAAACCTAATTTATTATTCAATAATCTAAACATAGTTACTATACACCTACAGAGCAAGCCTTTATAGGAGTACCAATAACCATAGATCTAGAATAATTCTTGTAGCATAGTTCCTACAAAACTCACTACTAATAGCTCCATCTCAAGCACCCTATAAATAGCATAAGTGATACACAAAATAATTAAATGGTAATTACAAAGCAATGAGCTAAAGCCACCCAAATACTTACAAAACAAATACCTTAATCCCAAGATGAGTTCGCAAGTTAAAATAAGTATACTCGTTCCACCTATCATAAGTGTGTTATAATCCACTCACCAACTCAAGCATTACATTTTGGTTTCATTATCTTAATTGAACAATGTTTTATGGTGTGTTGTAATGTGTGTCATAAGTTGATCAACAAGTGTAACTCTCCCTTACAACTCTTTTGTATATCTTCTATATTTTTACATTTTTGTTGCAGGAGACACAATTTTTGGAGCCCATAGCTTATGATCCAAGAGGCCATTAGGGCCCTTTAAAAAAAATGTAGAGCTCAAAAATATCTACATAATAGGTATCCTTGGAAATAATGTTGAATAACCTAAAAAAAAATATTTAACCCTAAAACAAAGTCTATGCCCCCAAAATTAAGTTTTTGTTTTTCATAGTCCAAAAACTACATCCTTCATATACTTAACATTAGAATCAATGCTGATGCTATTCCTAACAATGATAAATATGGTACTAGGAGTGATGTAAGTATGCAATGGCAAGGAGGGACCTATGAAGCATCAAGCGGAAAACAAAACTCTCCTCAAACTTGGGGAGAATAGACCTATGAAGCCAAATATAGGTGGTGGAAAGGGAGTGAAAATCACAAAAGATAAAGTTCAATAAAAGACACAAAAATTTGAAAAATAAATCAGGAAAATAAAAATTGTAAAGATGAAAGCCAAGGTCTATGTATATATGGATACACTCTATAGTGATGCTCATAGATCATTGAACAAACTTTTTAGATGCCATCTTTGGCAACACTATTTTTGGATTATCTAAGAGATCATGTTTGTCTTGCCAATATAAATTGAATATATTTTTTCTTCATGTTCTTCTTTACTTTCTTTTCAATTACATGTGTTTCTTCTTGATATTTATTCTTGCTAGGTTTTAACACATGATCAATAGGTATAAA
>VDFB02292527.1:5176928-5315270 GCA_007258455.2 Sequoia sempervirens | reverse complement strand
CAACATCTAAAACAAACAATTAACTTTCTACACACGGTGGGATAATTCCATCACATACCATGTACACTAATGCATTTGATAATTCCACTACTTAGCCATGTAGATTTAAGCCGAGGTTCAAAGAACATTTGGTAAGGGTATTACCCTGTTTTTTCAACACAACCTCTTCCTTTACTATTTTTAACCATAACTAGGTTAGGAGAGAGAGAGAGAGAGAGCAAGACCCAGCCAATACCTACCTACTCTTCCGTTATTGCCTCCTAGATGTTCCCATCCAAGAAGTCAAAACACAAAGCCTCTTTGCCCATTCATCTTTAAGCCTCTACTAACTTGTTGGGTTCTTTTGTTGTCGTTCCATCTTCTCCTTATCATTTCACATCTTCTAATGTAATGTCAGCGGGCACAAATCTCTCTCCTAGTTTTCTTATGGTTTAGAAAGAGCATAATTAGGACCATTTCTCTTTTTGTTACCCTTCCTACATACCTTTCCCTTGGTTCAATGTAAGGAGGATTCTCTCTCTTCTCAATGTTTGGCCCTTTTTCCTTGGCAAAACTCATCCACACAAAACAAAATTTATGATATCAAATATAGTAAATGCCCTTGGCCTCCAATACCAGCATGAAACCCTTTTACAAGCTTGCCCTCAATCTACCACATGATGTGAAGCCTATTTCTCACACGAAGACAACCCTTCATATTCCTTCAAAAGAGATCTTCAACCTAGTTTTTTTCTCACTAAAGATTCACTCCGTTTCTTCAAGAAACATATATGAACTATTAAGAAGGAGCTAGCTTATGAGTAATCTCCGTTTGTTAGCGACATTTAATTTCCTAATATTTCAAAGAGTGGATTCATTATTTTCGTTTTGGTGGGAAGCTTAATGCTTTCTCCCTTAAAACTATATAAAGGTTGAATTTAATTTCGAGTTCCAACAAACAACTTGGCTTGTTTTTAAGAAAGTTTGCTTACGTGGGATTTACGAACTTTCTATGAATTAGTAAATTGCTTCAAAGAAGTTAATGTTGGTCGATATTCACCTTCTTCAAAGCGAGGAGACTCTAAATTATCTCCATTTCTTTGTACCTTTACACACACTCACATCTCTAGGTGACTAACATATAAATGTAACGTAGCCACACCCTTATTCACAAACTCTCAATATCATCTTTTTAAAAATGTTGCAATAACTAATTCAAGCTCCCACCGTTCCAATGGCAAGCAAAAGTATCTGGAGAGAAAAGAGGCACATCAAGATATACCACGATTTTCCCTGTGTAAGTAATCCATTGCGCATAGCCACGGACCTTGTTCAAAATCCACGTCAGTTTGTGGGCAGAAAGCGGAACGTTGAGGTCCGAGCGGATCATTTACAGAGGTTTTGCCGTCCTTTGTATGAAAAGTTCTCTGAAGTGCTCCAGCTGGGCCGGGGATTCTGCGAGGCGCCCTGACATTTTGTTCCTCTTCATCAACAGCCTTGTTAAGAGGAGGAATTGAGAGCTGAGAAACCGTGTTTTTGTTGTTGTGATTGTGCGGGAGGCGCTGTGAGGCCTGCAATGCCTTCACAATGTCAGAATCGTCCACGTCCAACTCCTCCCATCCGCCAAAATCCTCCATTGCTCCTTCCCATCTACCCGTTACCCGTACCCTCACCCTTTGTGTAGAGGGTTTCGTTCGCTCTTTTCATATCTCAAAATCCATACATTCCCGCCAAAATCAATTTCTTAATATTAATTTCTTCTAGTCCACATTCCATTGATATAGTTATATTTCTTGAGCATGTTACTTAGATGGCATGAGTGGCAAATGGATTTCAGAAATTATACATTTAAATTTGGGAAATCAAGCAAGTTATCTTATATTAAAATATTATATATGAAGAAGAAAAAAAGCATGGTATCTTATATTAATTTTTGAGTATATTTAATTGATCTATTTTTTAAAGTGAAATATCCTTCAATTTGAAACTGAAGATGTGTCAATTTTTCCCAATCATTAAACTCTTAATTTCATATTAATCACAAATTTAGGTGCCCAATCTTAGGACTCGTTAAGCCTTCAATTGCATTAGTAAGATTTACAATAAAGCATGCTTCCACATACAAACATGTTTCCATGATGCATTTGATGTAAAATTGTCACCTAACCACTTATAGGTCATGAGAGCATCTTCAATCTCATTTGTTATTATAAGTATATTTGATGTTTTGTTCTTCATAGATGATTTTTTTTTGGGTCTCACTAGGTATCAACAATGTAATAAGTTTATTTCTTGATTGTTTATATTTCATTCTCATTGATAATTAGTTGCTGAACTGAAAAGTTTTCTCCTTCTCACAGGTGCTATCTTTACGTTTGGGGCCTGCTAACTAATAATTCTGGTTAATGACTTTTACTCATCATCCCCTCAGATCCCTGGAAATTCATTCCGAAAGTGTTCCACGAGGTATGCATTTTGACTCCCTTGCTGATGTGGTTTTACCTTTACCTGAGTTTGATTCTACTTGTCAATGGCTCAAAAATCACACCCTTGTTGGGTATTTTGTTGGGAGAACCCCCCCTGAAAGTGTGTTTAAAGAATGGGTCAACAAGGCCTGGATCCCTTATGGGGTCTGCCTTGAGATGGTCCAAAACCTGACCAAGGGTTTGTTTTGTTCCGCTTTTCAGAAGTTAGCCATGTGCAGGCCATTTTGGGTCACAGTCCCTAGTATGTATAGTCTTCCCTATTGGTTTTCCAAGCCTGGACTCGTGACTTCACTGTCTCAGATGAGACCAAGCTCCAGGTCCTAGTCTGGATTGAGTTTCCTAGTCTTCCTTTGCCCTGTGTGCCTTTTTTGAATCATATTGCTTCCTCACTGGGGAGAGTTATTTGTGTCGAGCTGGATAGGTTCTTCTAAGCCCATCCCCAGAAAAGGGTTTGCATGGAAGTTGACCTTTCCCAAGATTTGAAAGATGCCATTGATATTCAAATAGGAACTCTCTGGCATACCCAAAAAGTCACTTATTTTAATCTACCCAACACGTGTTATCGGTGTTAGTCTGCAGACCACAAGATCAAGGACTGGCCTTTGGCAGTGCCTCGTACACCTTCTCTGCCACGGCCCGATAACCAATCCTAAATCAGCAGTTCTTACGCTCTGAATGAACTTTTGCACGGACTATGGTCACGGGCGCAAGGAGTCGTCTGCGGTTCTACGTCAGCTTCCAAAGCCGCCGAACCGGCAAAAAATGTTTCAAACCCTTCTCAAAAGGGGACGACAGTTCCAAGCAAGGTCGATAGCGTGCCTCTTCAGCCTCAGCCTAAGACCACGCCTCAACCCGCTACTATCATGATGGCCCAACCGCATAGTTCTGCTCCTGCTTTAGGAGCCCAAAGGCGCTCTCGAAGCCCCTCTCCGCCCAGGGATGAAGGGGAATATGTTCAAGAAAAGCGAAGGAATTCCTCTCCTTCTATCCAGATTGGCTCGATTCTGCCAAAAATTTTATAGAATCGTTTCTCTTCTCTGGATGGAGAGGAATCAGAGTTCGATTATATGGACGCAGTTCTTCCATGAATTTTCTCTCATGGAATGTTAGAGGTCTTACTGACCTCCCCAGAAAATATATTGTTAGAGATACTTTGAAAAAGTTGAATGGTATTGATATTTTGTGCCTCCAGGAAGTTAAAAATTTTGGTTTTTTGTTGACTTCGGCTTGCCGGTCTATCTGGCCAGCTAGTTCTATGCTCGATACCACCCACAAGTCTGGGTGTGGAGGAGTTGTCACTCTTTTGTCTCCTCGGTGGCGCTCTAGCGTGGTTGAACATGGGTCTGATCCCACCCAGCGGCTTGTCTGGATCCTTCTCAACATTAATAATCATTCTTTCGGGGTCATTAATGTGTATGCCCCGAATGATGCTGTGGAGCGCTCTTTACTCTGGCGATGGATTGCTGACTCATTGTCGGTCGCCACCTAGATTTTATGTGGGGACTTCACTATGGTTGAAATGGCCTGTGATAAAAATGACATTTTGCCCTTCAGATGGGTAGCTGGCGAACGTGAGGCGTGGTTTTACATGCGCAATAAATTGGGGCTTTTTGATCCCAATATTGGCCGCTGCCACTCTCATTCTCCCTGGCACACCTGGTGCAATTTCAGGACTGGTTCTGACAGAATTTTTAAGCGCCTTGATCGTGCCATGATCTCGGCACAATCATTCTTCTCCTTTGCCATCTCTTCCCTTCCGGTTAAGCCGCTAACGGATGTGACATTGTCTGATCACTTTCCCATCAGTTTCCGCATTGAATGGGTGACTAGACAGCCTCGTATGTGCAAGACTTAATTCTTCCTCAACACTTCTCTTCTTAGCCATAAGGCCACCCTAGCCCACATTCGCAGAATTTGGAACTTGGAATGCAGGTCAGCTCATAACATAGGCTGGATTATGTGGTGGAATGACGCCATCACCCGTACGGCTTGCTTCTTGCGCATTTATGGGTGCCAGCTGGCCATCTTTCGCCGGTGGTCTTACGAGGCAACCACAGCTGATTTGCTCTCAGCCAACAAGGCCTTAGCGGCTAGCCCTTTTTCTCCAACTTTGCAAGTTAAAGTTGAAAAATTATGGCACCAAAAGCAAGTTGCGGACAATTACACCGCTCGAGGCGTGCAAATCAAGGCCCGCTTGCACTGGCTCAAAATTGGGGATCGTGCCTCCAAGGAGTTTTTCTTGGCCTTGTGTGCCAAGAACTCCTCTCCAAGCATTAAAAAGATTAAATATGGTGTTCAAGTCCTTTCGGAGTTGCCTGACATTCTGCAGGCCTTTGTGCATCATTATGAGCAAGATTTCACTGCCCAAGACCCCACACCTGAGCGCCAGTAGGCCCTCTAGGATTGCCTTGCTATCATGCCACATAGGCTGTCTGCAGCCCAAAAGAAATTTTGTGACCAATTGCTTACGCTTGATGATCTGAAAGAGGCATTGCATTCAATGGCAGATGACAAAGCCCCTGGGCTTGATGGCTTTCCCTGTGAATTTTACAAAGCTCTTTGGGACTGTGTGGGTCCCGACTTGTTTCAGGTCTATTTAGAGGCTTTTCATTCCAATTCTTTAGGAGAGCTAATAAATAAAGGAAATATTAAGTTCATACCTAAAGCCGATGATCCTGAGGATATTTGCAATTGGCGGCCTATTACGCTCCTTAATGTCTCTTACAAAATCATTGCTAAAGCTCTTGCTTTAAAAATCTGCCATATTCTACCCCTCATTGTGTGTCTGGAGCAGACTGGATTCATCAAATCTAGGTATATTCTGGATAATATTATCGATGTCTGGGAAGGCATGGAGTGGGCTCGGCGCTCCAACCAGAAAGCTTTATTCATTAAGATTGATTTTTCCAAAGCCTATGATCGCATTGAATGGCCTTTCATTCTTGCCATGCTGCAAGCTCTAGGTTTTGGGCCCAATTTTATTCAGTCTGTCTGAATGCTCTTTGCAGATGCTTCGGCCTGCATCACTATCAATGGTCGATAGTCCTCTGCCTTTGGCCTTTTCCGTTCCATTCGGTAGGGTTTCCCTTTGGCTCCCTCACTGTATGTGCTTGCTGCTGAAGGGTTTGGTTATCTGTTGGCTCATGCGGCCTCGTTGCAGCACATCAAAGGAATTTCGCTGCTGAATTCCCAGTTGCAATTGCTCAATGGTCACTTTGCGGATGATTCATTTCTCACTCTCATGGAGGAAGAGGAGACTATTCATGAGGCACTTCAGTGCCTTAATGTGTTATGTCTTGCGTCTGGCTCTGCCATTCAGTGGCACAAGATGCTTTTTTATCGGCAGTTTGTCCTACCTTGCCCTACTTGGTTGCAACCTCTTGGCTGGAAGTGGATCAGGCCAGATGAAATTTTTTGATTTTTGGGCATTCCTTTTGCCTTCCAAGCTTCTCCTATGGAGCTTTGGCAGGTTATGCTCGCTCGGGTGCAGAAAAAGCTGACTTACTAGATCACCAAACCTTTTTCCTTGCAGGGAAATTCCAAATTTTCTCTAAAGTTTTGGCTGCTACCCATGTTTATTATTCTTCTTGTTGGGCACCTTCTAAAGCTACTTATAGCAAGCTTGAGAAATTGCTTCATGATTTTCTTTGGGCCTCCTCTGATACTCATCATGGCTTCCATCATGTCGCCTAGGATTTCTATTGTCTCCCCAGGGACTCTGGAGGCTTGGGTTTGCTCTCTACCTAGAGGCAGGGAATTGCTCTTTGTGTCAAATGGATGATTCGTGCTCTCACGGGTGATGAGGCTTGGAAAATTCTCCTTCGCCACTGCATTCAGTCTGGTTTCCTCACCAATAGACCTACCTGGAAAGGAATTGGCCTCCAAACCCTTCTTGTTATGAAAGAGTCGGTCCTGATAATTGGTACATTTGTTGCCAAAAGCATTTGGCGTGCTTGGGAATCTATCAAACCCTGACTCTGGTGGTCTAGCTCCAGATTTTGGGACGGGCTCTCCCTGAACCATCACAATGTGTGGTGGTCGCCCCTTTTTTCCATAAATGATCAGCCTTTGGCTAAAATGCCTTGGCTTAAAGCTCTCAAATTTCATAAGAAGGGGATCCATACCCTCCATCAACTTTTTCTCAGACCTGCCATGCGCCTCATGCATTGGGACGAGTTTCGTGCCTTATATAGTTTTCATAACCAGGATCATGCTACTTTTGAGGGTCTGGTGAGTGCTATCCCAGACGAGATGCTTCACAAAATTGGTATTCGTGGGCCCAAACCTTGGTGGAAAGACTGGAAATGGTACCCAGATACTCCTTTGAGAAATTACAAGCCTCGGCTTGGCTACAGGTGGCTTTCACCTCATTTTCCCATGATCTAGAGTCTAAATCAGAGGTGGTTTCTCCAATCTCCAGCTCCTGTCTAGTGTAAACGATTTGCCAACACTTGGTCTGCAAGTGTTGAGCCGAAGCTCGCCCATTTTGCCTAGTGTATTCTTTTCCAGGGCTTGCCAGTGGGCTCTCGGCTTGTTCATTTGGGGGTTCCAGACCCTCAGTGCCCGTTCTATGGGCAGTCTGAGACTTTTAAGCATCTCTTTTGGTTTTTCCCCCAGGCCCAGTAGTGCTGGACCTGGATTCATGATTTTTTTCGGCCATTTCGGCCAGAGCCGTTCTCTTGGCACATGATTCTGCTGGGGGATTCGCCCAGATTTCCAACAAAGTATACCCAGCTTTGGCACACTTTCAGGGTGGAAATCCTTTTTACTATTTGGAATGATGGAAATGCCTGCATATTTGCTCATTCTCAAATGGATTGTCAAATCTCTATGTATTCTAAAGCTATTATTTTCTTATTTCAAATATAGGTGCAAGCTAATAAAGTGGCCCTTCAAGTTGCTCACCTTTAGGTTCTCCTGGACCATTGGGGCAATGCCCTGTGCACTGTGGCCCAGGTCCCCGACTCGCCCTCCGCCTCCAGCCACCGGTCGCCGTCTCAAGGCCGACGGCGGAGTGGTTCCACTCACCACCGCTCTCAGCCTTCGCCTTGGCGGGACTCCTGCCCCCCTTGGCGTGCTCGCTCTCCTCCGCCGCGGGCTAGCCAGGGGTGGTTTTCTTGTGGGCCATCGAGAGTGGTGGCGGTTGGCCCTCTGATGCTGTTCCTGCTCCTGGCTCCACCTCTGGTTCTGGTTGGCCAGATACAAGTACAGTCTTTAAGCGGCTGGCCCTTGCAATCTTACCCCGACGCGAGGAAGAAGATAAAGAAAAAGAAGATGATGGTTGGGCTCTCCTGACGTCAATCCTGACCCCGCTGATGTATGGGGGAAAAAGGATGACAGAGACCCTCCTGGCTCTGCTAGCATTGCCTTGGCCGCTTGATGGTCTTTTAATATTTGTTATTTTGGACTCTTGGGCTTGGCCCATGTTTTTTTGATTTCCTGGGCTCTGCCCATGTGACCTTTAGGGTGTGCTTTCTTACCACCCAAACCTTTTTTTGTGAATATGTATTTAATCTCCTTTTTTTAATATAGATTAACGGCTTATTCATCAAAAAAAAAAAAAAACTGCACATTTTTAAATGGGAAGATAGATTCCATACATGATACATTCAATGAGAATAAACCCAAACGTAGAGTTCATACAAATGAAATATATGGAAGCTTAAAGCTCGGACCGCTCTATATTCTTGAACAGCAAAGAAGGTGGACATCGGAGCCCTGCAGATCATCTCGTATATTAGTACAAAGCAAGGAGGTAGTATTATTACAAGGAAGTCTATTTCTAATGGACATGATTTGGGCAATTGGAGTTGCTTTAGGTCTACTCCCATTGATCATATGGGGTCTACAATCCTTCAATGAATGGAGGTGGAGTCACCCATATTTAACATTCAGAGATGGTGGAAAGCACCCCGCAGGTCATATGGGATGGCCCTTTATTGGAGAGCTGTTGGATTTCTTATGGTGTTTCAAGTTCACTAAGAAACCTGATGATTTCATCTAGAAGAGAAAGGCCAAGTAATTATAAGTCAAATTTTTTCTTTCTGTTTTCAATGTCTTTTTCATGATAACTTTATATTTATTAAAATGAAATTACATGATAAAGAAGTTGTAATGATTTTTGCAAGGGAAAAAGCATAAAAAAAAAATAGAAATAAAGAAAAAGTCCAGTTAACAAAAGGTTACAATAGTAAGGAAAAGAAACTCAGGCAAAAGGTGCATAGGAAAAAAAATAGCCCATACAGTCAGACACCAAGCATTGTATCAACAATCCAGTACACACCAAAAATGGTGAAGGCCAACAATAAAATAGGGACAAAAATGAACAGTGGTCAGGTAAAAAACCATGGTCAGAAGGAACAAAAAAAGAATATGAGAGACAAAACACCACAGCAAAAAAGAATATGAGAGAATCATGACTGATGAGTCACAGAGAGGATAATAGCTGGCAAGATAGAATCCATCAAGTGTTCAATAAATTTCCATTGATCCACAATCAAGTGTAAGCCCGCCTTTGATTGATCATCCGTCTTCATATTATATTCTTTGTAAACATGGGTGAAAGATATATTGACAAATGAAACTTACAGCCTATCAATTAATTCTTTTATAGGTGTAAGAATCAAATTTTCAATCCTTTTATCTATTCAAATCTGCTACTTCATTTTTCACTCTTTTCTTTGCAATGCATCCTGATGATGGATCATGGAGTATGATCCAAAACGTTGATGTTAAAATTGACACACAGTTTTAATCCAAAAATATTATTACAATATTGTCATGGACTGTGAAAACTTTAGCTTTTAATTGATAGACACTGTTTATCCATTTGATCATAACCTCAGAATCACTAAAAGCCTGAATTTGTTCCATCCTTCTGTTCTTTACCAAAGTCAACGAGGGTTTCAATGACATAATCTCCCCAAAATTGTTCGTACCACTGCCCAATCTAGCACTAAAAGTAATATAATAATTAGGATTAAAAAATAACATGCCTACTGCCCCCAGAGAGCAGGATTAACACAGCCTTAAGTGGATAAAGGAGGATTTTTGAATTTACAATTTTTGAAGTAGTCTACTTATGTTTTATTGATGTAGTTAGTATTTTTATACCTATACAATTTAATCAGAGTGAGCTTCTGGATTAAACCATGTATGAGTTTCAATCAACGTTTCAAATCACTATCTCCTCTTCCTGATGATGGATCACTGAGTGTGATCTGAAACATCAATTGAAACTCATATGCAGTTTAATCCAGAAGCTCACTCTCATTATTTACATGGACTATGAAAAACTCATACCAACTACCTCTACAATTTATTTAGTTAAATTATTGGTATAGAAAAAATATATCCAATAGAATTAGTGTATATACAATAAACAATATTATGTTATTTATTAGAATGTAATAAATATTGAACCACATAATCAATAATTTACTTTTGAGCCTGATGATAACTCTAAAAGTGTGATCCAAAAAGTTAATTTTAATGTGCATTTTTGTTAACAATGCTTATCCTGAAGCTTCATTGCTGAAGCTAAAGATCTGTTGTGTTTATATTGTCTTGCAGATATGGAGATACTGGGATTTACAGGACACATATATTTGGCTTTCCTGCAATTATAACGTGTTCTTCGGAGGCCAACAAATTTGTCTTGGGTAGTGACAGTTCTACTGCAGGTTGGCCTTGTCCTAAGCTAGTTGGAGAAAATTCAGTTGTCAATGTAGAAGGGAAGCAACACAAGCGTTTAAGGCGGTCTCTACAAGAAGCCATAAATAATCCTGAGTTGTTGCAGAGGATTTACATCAAGTTACACCCTTAGTTCAAGAAAACCTTCCACAATTGGGCTGTCAAGGGTGAAATCAAGGCTGCTGATGAAACCAGAGCGGTATGTACTACTCATTCTCTTACTTTTCATTCTAGTTATTTCTTCAAATACATCTTATAGAAACTCTCATACTTCACATTGTTTGTTCATGTTATAGTTGGCATTCAAGAAAATATGCACCTTAGTGTTCAGCTTTTTTGGAGGCCCAATGGTGGAAAGAATGGAAATGATGTATAGAGGACTTTTAGCAGGAGTTAGAGCTCATCCTATCAATGTCCTAGGCACTGCATTTCACTATTCTCTTCAAGTAATGTGCCCTACACTGCACATCCCCAAACTAAAATGTCCAATAGACAAGTCAAGGTCTTGATTAATGTTCAATATATGTTTATGAATGCATTTGGTTTTGTTAAGGAGTACATCTAAGATACGCTGCCGATTTTCTAGATTAAAAAGGTTTTCTTTACCCACTGAAAAGAGTAAGAATATTTTATTAATGATATTGTAAGGAAAATATATAATTTTTAAGGTACATGATCTAGTTTAATTAAATAGAATGTGTGTACATAAGTAGAAATTAACCTAGATCTATTAGTTGTAGACTATCAATTAATGTATTCTAAAATTATTTTTATGGTGTATTTGGCTTGGTGGCCATGGGATGACAAGGTGCATGGAGTGCATGGTGTGGCATGCGGTATCTATTTTTCTAGTCATGGTGATGAGTGTCTATAGTGCACTTATCTCCACTTAAAAGCTCAACATAAGATTGTTAGTGATACATGTCTTATTCAATCAGTTGTATTGATAGGATGTAAGGAACTGAAGGAGAGGGAAAACCTACATGAAGGTAAATGTAATATATAGATAAGTATATTGACATGCAATCATGTGAAGTGAGCAATAATTAACACATTGTATAATGAACATGTAAACATATATTAATAGTAAAAGCACGGTAAGAACATGTGAGATGGAGATAGCATCAAGAAAGTAAGGTTTCCCCCAACATGGGTGGTGTTAATAGTGATGTAGCCCTTAATGCCAAAAAAAAATCCATGTAAGTATGTAGGGCACTAGGATAGTCATATGCCCCTTGTGTGGTATCCAAGACAATTAGCATATAATGGTTGAGGTAAGGCAATAGGTTCCTAGTGGATGCATGAAGGAAAGGGTAATATGATGGTATACGTGTGATGCCCCAACTGATTGAAGGAAGCAAGATAAATGAAAACTCTTCTTAAAATAATTTTAGAGAAAGTGCTATGCAAAATTTAGATTTTTACAATTATAGAAAGGATAAATACATATAAAACATTAGCAAAAATCATAACACAACATAGGTTTACATGGGGAAAACCCTTTTGGAGAAAAACCTCACATTCAAAAGAAACCTAATTTATTATTCAATAATCTAAACATAGTTACTATACACCTACAGAGCAAGCCTTTATAGGAGTACCAATAACCATAGATCTAGAATAATTCTTGTAGCATAGTTCCTACAAAACTCACTACTAATAGCTCCATCTCAAGCACCCTATAAATAGCATAAGTGATACACAAAATAATTAAATGGTAATTACAAAGCAATGAGCTAAAGCCACCCAAATACTTACAAAACAAATACCTTAATCCCAAGATGAGTTCGCAAGTTAAAATAAGTATACTCGTTCCACCTATCATAAGTGTGTTATAATCCACTCACCAACTCAAGCATTACATTTTGGTTTCATTATCTTAATTGAACAATGTTTTATGGTGTGTTGTAATGTGTGTCATAAGTTGATCAACAAGTGTAACTCTCCCTTACAACTCTTTTGTATATCTTCTATATTTTTACATTTTTGTTGCAGGAGACACAATTTTTGGAGCCCATAGCTTATGATCCAAGAGGCCATTAGGGCCCTTTAAAAAAAATGTAGAGCTCAAAAATATCTACATAATAGGTATCCTTGGAAATAATGTTGAATAACCTAAAAAAAAATATTTAACCCTAAAACAAAGTCTATGCCCCCAAAATTAAGTTTTTGTTTTTCATAGTCCAAAAACTACATCCTTCATATACTTAACATTAGAATCAATGCTGATGCTATTCCTAACAATGATAAATATGGTACTAGGAGTGATGTAAGTATGCAATGGCAAGGAGGGACCTATGAAGCATCAAGCGGAAAACAAAACTCTCCTCAAACTTGGGGAGAATAGACCTATGAAGCCAAATATAGGTGGTGGAAAGGGAGTGAAAATCACAAAAGATAAAGTTCAATAAAAGACACAAAAATTTGAAAAATAAATCAGGAAAATAAAAATTGTAAAGATGAAAGCCAAGGTCTATGTATATATGGATACACTCTATAGTGATGCTCATAGATCATTGAACAAACTTTTTAGATGCCATCTTTGGCAACACTATTTTTGGATTATCTAAGAGATCATGTTTGTCTTGCCAATATAAATTGAATATATTTTGTCTTCATGTTCTTCTTTACTTTCTTTTCAATTACATGTGTTTCTCCTTGATATTTATTCTTGCTAGGTTTTAACACATGATCAATAGGTATAAAATTAGGCACATCTCTTCTCACCTATTCTTGTTTCATAAACTGTGGTTGTGGTGGAAAGACATGCATTTGGGACACCAAGACCTCCTACTTTGGTAAATGCATATTAGATTTTGCACATGAAATTCTATTATTTGAATTATTTTTTATTTATTTTGCTTCCTTCTTCCATTCTTCTTTGATCATTTATCTTCTTTGGCTCTTCCTTCTATTTTTGTACATGATCAACTTTAAGATCATTTTTTAGTGGATATAAATTTTCCTATTTAATCTCTTTTGTATTATTTCAATCTCTTCCAAGTAAAATTTATATCAATTATGTATGATATGCCTCTTTCCATATGGAACATCATCTAGTGTCTTCACAAATGTATCTAATGTAAAGTGACTTGCATTAGATAGTGTCTTGTAATGAGACCAATCACTATTGACCACTTTTCCTTCATTTTGTGTATAAAATTAATGTATTTGTGTGAAATAGATGGAATACGGTCTTTCCATTATTCAATCTATAATTTTTTTAGTATTATACTAAATCTATTAGATAATGATATCGCATGGCATAGAACCATTAATTCTTTAGTTCTCACTCTGAAGTGTAATACAATGCATCCCAATTTATTAATTAGCATTCCCTTTGTCAACTTCAATGCAATCTTCAAATAGTAATAGTGATGTTTCATCCATATGCTATATTAACATGCAAGATTAATAAGAAAAAATTGGGGGATGCACAATAAACATTACTTGGTATGCATATGACCCAAAATAGTTATTTTTTGGGCTCATTAAAAATGTAATCATTTAAGAAACTAGAGGAGATGAATATTTAGAATTAGAGTAAGTATCTCCCACAAAAGCTTGCTCATGTGATATTTCTTCATTTTCTTGATACTAATAACATTTATATTAGTATCATACACCTCAACTGTATGGTGTAGAAACATGGTCTCATTTATATTTGTAATTTGATATTAGTAGGTTTAACCAATGGATTCCATTATGAATAATTTCTTCAACTTTAAATTTGTTAATAAGGTCTTCTACCTTTTGGTTGGGTCCTATATGAGTTCGGAAATAAAAAATAATTACTTTTTTACCATTATATAATCTAGGAAGTGTTGAAAATGGAGGTAACTATGTAGCTTTAAAACTTGTAAAACTATTATACTGTAGATCTAATTAAGTGTTCTTTGCTACAATTTCTTTGTGGATGTTTATCTGTTTAGATTCATTTTACCATTTGTAGAAATAGACAGAAGATTGTAGAATAATAAGACCAAAAGATAGAAGTGACACAGCATATACTGTGGAGAAACCCTTTTGGGAAAAACTCCACCACCAAAATCAATAGTGCTTGTATTATTTAACCTTATAACAAGATTACAATAATTCTTTATCAATCCTTGCTTGAGATGCTTCTTTTTCCTTCAACAATTCTTCTTCACAACTTGCAATAAAATCTTATAGAACTCTCTTCAACTTGCTATAATTTATAGACAATAATGAGCCTCGAAAACTCCAAAGAGTTGTCAATTACAAAGCACAAAGCTTATCTCACAAAACCTACACCTATTCTTTGCAAGTAGAGTTCTCCTGTGAAAAACAATGTCAAATCAAGTCCTTGATCAATTTGGGCATCCAAAACTGAAGTCCTAACTCAACGTTGATTACAAAGATATCTTGTAAGCTTCTCCTCAAAGTTGGCACCCAAGAATGGGCCCACTTAATTCAACCTTATAAAATATCTTATCATGCAAAAGTGTTAACTCCAAGATGCCAACTTGGGCACCTAAGGTGGGTCCAAGTCAATCTATGTTAACTGAAACATATCTCTCCATCAATTCATGCAAACATGATTCATGATTGATCATCCCCACTTAACTGAATGTATCACATGTTATCTGTCATGCAACTCAAGTCATTAGTCATGCATTCCAAGTCAACTGAAGTCAACTAGCATTCAACTGAAACTAACTACATGCAACTAAAGATAACTAAACCATAACTGAATTGAACTGGTATTGAACTAAACTCCCTACATGTAAACATCAATCCCTAACTTCTAGGATCTTTACATGCATTACTGAAGTGTTATCATTCTCCAGACATTTAACTAAACTCAAGGTGAGTTCCACCTTCCATGTGGGTTCCCCATGTGCTCCTATTTTGTAGGAGCTCTTCTTGGGCGTCCCCACATGTTCCTATCATTTAAAATTAATTAAAATTTTCAATTTACATGTTCACTTCATTTGAATTTAATCTCTTTCTAATCCTAGTGTTGGGGAACACTTTCCAAGGACTTATGAGATACATGAAATAATGTTTAGGATTGCAATTAAATGGAATCTTATTCCCAATAGAAAGTGGTTTTCTAGGACCTACCAGATAGACGAGAGGGAGTATAAGTAAATTAGCGCTCAAGAATATTTGAAGAACATCACCGAAATATTCTTGAAAGTTTATAAAATTTACTAGATGTACATTTGGTTTGAATGAAGGAAAGGTGATTTAGTGTTAACAACTTGATGGACACTTTCCTTAGTTTTATTACCCTTGGAAAAGTTACATGAATTTTTTATATTTTCAAGGGTATGAAGCATTTTGACTTGAATATCCTTACATAAAGAAGTTTCTTTCTAACAATTTGGACACTATGTGTTTTACATGTGCAAATAAACCCATTAAGAAGATAAACTATTTAAATACACAATGTCTTGAATTATTTTAAATAGACTCTTAACAACTTTTAGATGTATTGTAACTCTAATTCATGTAAGGGGGTGATCAATATGCAACATGAATACTAAGACATGATGACCTAGTGATTAATGTGTTCATTCATTTTTTGGGTGCACTCAAACATATTAAGAACTATTACTCTAAGGCCCATGTTATATTTAAATTGCTTTAAGAAAAATTTAGTGAGATCATTAAATGAAAATATAAACTCTTGTGAAAGGGAAAACAACACTCAATGGTAGCCTTTTAAAGTTCATGAAAATAACTTTATTAATAACTTATAAATAAAGTCTACTCATGTATATGTGTATGAGATTAGATGGGTGTTGGGGCCACCTTTTTCATCATACATTGAAAATTTACATGAAACAAATCTCATAGATAATGGATATGTTAAAATATCAATACATAGGGGTTTATGTCTAGAATATTTGAATTTATAACTTTCTTATCAATTTGGTTTTACATCCGCTTTCTTTTTTATATTCATTTTTTCTGTTGATTTATTATGCATTATAGTTAATGATAACCATGACCTTGGACATGGAAGGAAATTTCTACTAATCCTTTCGTCTTTTTCATCCCTCTTTGAATGGGCACATCATCTTCACATATATGGTTGCATTAGGGATCACTTTCATCTCTTAACTATAATATAGTTAATGATGGATAATCATTAATCTCATACTCATCCCACTCACCACAAATATCATTGTACACACTCTTCAACCTCCTATGTGGTTCTACAACCTCCAATCTTAACGCAACAACTAATTTTACTCTTTCTAGTACAAGGAACTCATTTCATAAATGTCCTTTATTGGAGAAATAAGTACACCAAATATTATTTCTATGGGGCACCTGGTGATGGCTCCCTATGGTTTTCTCATTTTTTTAGTATCTCCTACTTAATCCTTAATTATTCCTATTCTAACAGGTTATCTTTTTTATCTCCACATTCCCATATTTCTCATATTCTCTTCTCCATGGTTGTGCTTCAGTCCTCGAAGCTAATTCCATTTCTTTTATATATAAAATAAAAGTTCTCCCATTCAATGATGCTAATAAAAGTTCAATGGCTCTAATAATAGGTAATATCCTAGAGATAAACCATTCAATTCTCCACTTCTCTATAACAAGATTTTCTCAATTTTTGACCACACCTTTGGTCCTCTAGTCAAATTCCCTTATAGTTTCACATTTATTTTGTATCATTTCATGCATCTTACACATATTTTCAAAGGGGGCCTTTGAAAATTGAAAATTATTTAGGATCCAAAATTTTCCAATCCTTATTGTGTAAGGGGATTTTTTTCATGTATCATTTAAGTGCCTCATCTCTTATTGTCTCATCAAAGTCATAAATTTTAGTTAAATATTATCTCTCATCCCTAATATCCCCCAAATAGACTCTAGAACAAATATATGTTACGTTGTTTATTTGGAATCTTTTCCAAAGATAGGAGTTTTAGTATGATTTATCTAATTGTGTTCAATTTTTGGAGATGTGGGTTTAATCTCCTTTTTTTTCCCTCTTCTAATATTAATCCCTTGGATTCTTTCACCCTCAAAATTCTACCACTCTTTCTACCTTTAACAACCTCTCTCTATTTTTCCAATTTTCCACTCTACCATTCTCTTGAGATAATTTAATCTCAAAGAATTATTATCCCAAGATTTCCTCACACACTCTTACCGGGTTCAAGTTTAGATTCTTATTCCTTTATCTAGAATATTCCATTATAAATATTCTTTTAAAGATACTCTTCTCAATTTAATTGACACTAGATAGGTGACTCTTGGTTTGGGATCTCATCTCCTCATAAGGTATTTTCACCTTATAGGATGTGTATTTTAAAAAAATATCATAGTTATATATAAAACTATTAAATATTTAGGCAGAATTACCACTACTAGAAATTTATTTATTTTTAAATAAAAAAAAGTATATTTTCATTCATATAAACATCTGAACATACTCCCTTATCTAATTTGAGAAAAGTTTATATATTCATTTAAATGAAAACATATACAAACTATCTACTATAAAATCTTTAAAGATTAACAAATAGAGATACCATTCTCTTACCATTCTTAGATTCAAAGAACCATCACAACATTGTGATTTAAATCCACCTCTAAAATCTATACAATCTTAACACAAAACACTTTCAAATAACATCAAAATTAAATATATCTAATGATCTCAGCCTCTTATAAGGTCCAGGCTTCTATTTAAAAAAATATTTCAAAGAATACCACATGTTAAACAATATCATATCTAAAATTTAGGGTATATCATTTTTACCATCATAGGTATATCAAAACACAATGTAAACCTATCAATTATGTAAAATATACCTAATGACTTATAGGTTTCAGACACCACTGACAACATTCCCATGACCTCAAAACAATGAAAAACAACTATTAAGAATAAAAGCCATTGGGAATAAATTTAGTGGAAACCTTAATTTCATTTAACTTCTTCAAATTGATTCAAATAATTTTAAATATGTACTATAGTAACTTGAATATGTTTTTGATCAACCCTCCAAATTATAGATTTTTTTCCAAATTAGAAGTGACATGTGCTTCACAATTTGAGCTCATAAATAAACATTTTGTTGTATTTATTTCCTTCCATATGCCAATATAATGCTCAAATACCACTTGTAACAAAAAAATCCATAATAATAATATAACAAAAAATGTGTTACAAATAATTGATAACACTTTAGATTATTAAGCCACCTTGAGGGGGGAAAAATCTTCATGGGGCTCTTCATGGGTTCTATCCAAATGTTGGAGAAGATTGGGGGCCTTCCCTGTGAACATATAAGGAATCATCCTTGCTAAGAAAAAAAACATTACTGTGGATGATGAAATCTAACATTTCTTTTGTTACCAATTACATTTGGTAAGTTACTCACTTGGGCTCATGGTGATGTGGCATTTGCATGATGAGGTGGAGGGGTGCAGGTGGAAGTTTGGATGGTGATCAAGAAAGATTGCAGGGAGTACATGGTCATTTCAAAATATTCATGAGTCATCTTGTCAAAAGTACCATTTTCAGAACCACGTTTATGGAAACGTGCATAAGGTCAAAATTAACATCAATTTTTTGGCTAATAATGATCCAATAAATGTCATGATGGCTCTTGGATTAGCTTTGGGGTACTTAAGCAAGAATTTTTTTGACCTTGTGACCTTAAGGGTAAAACTACAAAGTTGGGTCACACTTTTATAAAGGAAACGACCAACACTGATCCAAATTTTAAACTTGAATTGACTAAAAAGTGATATATATGTTTTGAATTTTGCAATGATGTAAACTAATAAAATATTTATTTTTTAGTATATTTTATGTTTGTATTTATTTGAAAAAAAATTTAAAAAATTGAATATACTTTTTTTATAAATTAGCACTATAATTTAGTTGTTGATAAAATGCTGAAAAATGAAGTTACATGAGATGTCAATCTTTATATAGTAATTTTTATTTTTTTTCCTTCAATTTTTTTATGAGTATTTATAACTTGAAACTTTAGGGCATGGATTTTTTTTTTCCAATTTTGATAAATATTAAAATGTGTGTATTAAAACTTAGTTGTTTCCATTCAACATCATCTTTCATATTAATTATTTATCTATAATAGAAAACAAATTATAACATCTTGATATAGATTCTTGTATATAGGGCATCATATTTTTTCAAAATTTTTTAATAAGTTTTACTATTTTTCCTTGACATGGTAATAAACCTAATGTTTTGTATTGGTAACCTACATTTAGTAAAATAGAAAAGAAAATAAAAATAAAAATTAAACTATTAAAATATATATTTTGAAAACTAAACTTATGGATCTACAAAAGGGTATTTTATATTTTAAAAAAATGTTTTTTTACATGAGTAGAAGTTGTTGAAATATCAAGTTTTTCAAATAATTTTATTTTTTTGGTAAATTGGACTCAAAGTGGTGCTAAATATGTATTTAGCCAACAATTTTAGTTCAAAAAGTTGTGAACATATATAACTTAGCTAGAATGAATCTTACAAGATCATTTGTTTGACCAAAATCAATTTTTAGTTAAAAATACTTAAATTCACTTATGCTAATAAGTTGGATGAAAGTGTGACACAACTTTGTTCTTTTACCCCGAATCTCTTTGGGAATGACCACTGGTATGAGCAAAAATCTGATTGCCTTAATTAGGCAAGATTTTTTGTTAAAGTTTTGTGGTTCCAATATTTGGGGTGTGTGTTTTTCCCGTTGACATTTGAAAAACCTTGCTCTAATATTTTGGCTGAAAATCCATGATTTGGGAGAGAAAATGGGTGGTGATAGAGTTCAAATTGAGCCTGGTTCTTGCGAAGAGTTTCATAGGGACCCCCTTGTTTGGCACATTTGCATTGAGGGAGGTATTGTGCCTCTAATGAAATAGCTTCAAGGGCATGATGAGAAGCTCTCAGTGCAGTTCGTGAGCTTGTGGAATGATAGGAGAGTCACAGTTGGTGGTATCTCCTTCAAAATTAACGAGGAGCTCATAGCTAAAGCCATGGGCCAGAAGCTTAAAAAGTATACTAAAGTATAATATTTGTAAAGCATACATACATTCTTTTGAGAAAATGAGGAATCAACAATGTTGCACGTGGGGTTCAAATTAAGGGACTCTCTATTGAAGCCTTGTAACTAGGTATGTCTTGCCATTATGAAGTACATTATGCTAGAGGGCAGATTCAAAGTTTTTTATTTTTACTAATTTCCCTTGTTGAACCATCTTAGACACAAAATCCTCATAAGCTTTCCCTTCTTCCTATTTTCGTCTCTTGAAAGTTCTGCTAGGGAAACTTAGACTTGGCTGCCATAAGCCTTGACAAATCACCACCTTTGCCCTTAAACCATGGCCTAATTCTTTGTTTGTACCATTTTCGTTTGGTCCTTTTCCCCCCTAAACCTATTTTGGGTGTTAGAATCGAGGAACATGAAGCCTCCAACCATTCCCCTGATAAACCTTCTTTGGTCACCTCAATTGGTCCCAAAAGAAAGAATTCCCTTGTTCCTAGTGAAACCCCCAATGACCCTAAACCTAAACCCCTAGCTTAGAAGAAAAAAGGGGGTGTGGATCTAGCTCAGTCTAAAGTGGCTGCTAGACTTTATGAATTGAAGAACACCCCCACTAAAAAGGATAGTAAACTACCTGTCAAAAACAAACCTGAACCAAAAAAAACAATAAGGGAACTTTGTGCCATGTGGTGGAGTTGGACACAGACACTAATGAGGGGGACTCTGCTGACAGAGATTCCCATGGGGACACCATTGTTGCTACCAGTGTGGACTTAGGGGTAGAGTAGACTAGTGTCAAACATTCTAATAGCTTGGCCAAGAACAGAAAGGAGGCCCCTATTGATGATATTTCCAGCAGTTCTAAGTAGAAGGGGGGAAAGGAGGAGAGAAAACATGATACCATTTAATAAACCAAGGATTATGTGGAAGGTTTGAGCCATTTTTCATAGCTAAATAAAATGACCCATGAAGATTCCACTCCAGAATCCTTTGAACAATTGGCTGGGGATGAGGGAGTGAACAAAATGGAAACTAAGAAGAGAGAGGATCTCGATAATCTGATTTCTTGTGTTGAAAAATTAGAAAGGAAATTCACTAGGCTAACACACTTCATGGTTCAGATCATCCACAAGTCTGTTGTTACTCTATTTGATGTGTCATGTGAGGAGGTTGATAGAAAGAATGCAGAAGAAGGACCTAGCAACAAATGGGTGGGTGATGAGGTTTTGAATCTCCTCTTTAAGGAGTGGGAGGGCTTAGCAAATTAATGGGTTGGATGTGTGTTGCTAGTGAGTGGGTTTTCCTTTTGTTGTAAGTTTTTGGTGTCTATCCAGGTTATTTCTGCTACTGGAATATATGATATTAGTTTTTGTTTTTTTTATCCTCTTTGGATCTCTAGGATCCTGGTGTAAAGGGTATTTGCACCTTGTAAATGCAACGTATCTTATAAAAAACATAGTTTATAATATGATTATTAAAACTACTCTCTATCTCTTATATATAGACATCATTGTAATATTCTAGTTTCTTAATTGTAGCAAGGCTAACTTAGTATATTATGCTTATACTTATATTCATAATAGACTCAATTAATGATTATTTGGCCCATAGTAGGTTATCACATATACCAATATATACTATAAGATAAGGGTGTAACAATATCTAATGTGTTTTAGACTACAAAATTAAATACACATGCTTATTATTTTAATTTTAATAATAATTGTTACAAATTCCTCATTATTAAATATATTATAATATTATGTGGAATAGCCTAATTTATTAGTTGTTTCTTATTAATAATTCAATTTATATTTAATTCTACAATTTTTTATCTCATTCAAAGTTCTTTTAATCCTATTTACATTAAGCTTGATGTTCAATGTTTAGTAATTCAATAATTACCTAGCCCTTAGTATTATTGACTAATGACAATAATTGTAGGATAGATTCTAGTTTGATTTATTTGAGTTCTAATAGTGTAATCTTATTTCTTTTTTAAATGATATGCTTACTCAGAAATTTATTTTGATACATTTTATAAATACAGTGTAGAAAGAAGCTATTTGATAGTGTATTGTCTGAGATACATCAAAGGAAGAAGAATAAGGGGAATGTGAAGAAAGATATATCACAAGGAATGATGGATCTAGTGGACTCTAATGGTGATAGATTAAGTGAAGAAGAAATTTGGGATACATTAACATCTCTACTTTTAGCGGGATATGAGACTACAACTAGTGCAATGACATGGCTGCTCTATTACTTGTCCAAATATCCCAAAATCCTTGAAAAAATAAATGTACATAACATATAAATTATCAACTTAAATAATAAAATATTTTATATGAATTTTTAGTTATATATTTAATTGCATAAAATTCACCCTTAATTTTATGTTATCATAGTATTACTTCTATAAGTATTATTCACATTAAGGATATCTTAATTCAAAATTGAATGTCACAAAATTAGTTCTATATTTATATGATTATGTAAAATTTATTCATTATTTCTCAGCATTGCTAGGAAGAAAATGGTTCCATTTGTGAAAACAAAGGGCAAGACATACCTTTCACCTATGATGATGCAAGGAAAATGACTTATACTTCTAAGGTTGTATTGAAAATATTAATAATTTTATATGTTGGTGAATTTTATTGAAATGTATGCATAATTATTTAACTATATATTTTGATTTAAAAAATTTATAGTTTGATCATAATATATTATTTTGAAAACTAAATATTGGAAGCATTTAAACATCATTATTGATGTTTACATTTTATTGTGATGTTTGTTTCATTGTTGATGTAGGTGATTGATGAAGTTATTAGACTTGGAAATGTAGTAAATTTTTTGAACTTAGGTCTGTGGACAAAGACGAAGAATTCAATGGTAATATTATCTTTATTGAATCGATTGATAATAATAGAGTTTATATTTAAAATTATATCTTTCAAGTGTAAAATATATTTTTTTAATAGATTATTTTGAAGTTTTTCATATTGGTATAAATAGGCTACAAGTTTCCAAAAGGTTGGAAAGTAATTATTTGGCTACATACCCTTCATGTTGATCCTCACTATTTCAAGGACCCCCTCAAATTTAACCCTATGAAATGGGATGTAAGATTTAAAAATTTAATTCAAAATTTGGTTTCATTTTGAATTATAAAATTTCTTTAAATTAATGTTGATATTATGATGTAGGAATTTAAGCCTTGGCCAGGTGTATATAACTTATTTGGTGGTGGTCCAAGACAATGCCCTGGAAATAACCTTGTTAGAATAGAACTCTTCATGTTCTTATATTACATGTGCATGGCTTATAAGTAAGATTATAATTCTTTCAAGATCTAAAGATTAATTTTATATTTTATTTATGTAAAGCATATTATATAGTTAAAAATATTAAAAATATTATATGTTTTTTGTTTCTTAAATAGGTGGAAGCTTACGAATCTAGATGAAGAGATAAAGTTTATATCAAATCCAAGACTAGCAAATGGTGCTAGAATATAATTCATGCATAGCTAAAATTTAATGGTCTTTGTATACAACTCAATATTCTGTTACATCCATATTTATATTTTCATATGATTTTATCTATGTTGAAACAAGAAAGACTTTCTCCCAAAATTTCATATAGATATCCTTATACTTATGTTTTATATTAGAATATATTAAAATAAATTGATAATATTTTATTAAATGAGATAGATTAATTTCTTTCATTTTAGTAAAGATAAATTTGATCATGTTTACAATATTATTCTATTTTTAAAAATGAAATTTATATAGATAGCGATTCGTGAGGTAGGAAACACTTCATTAAAATATCCCTTTCATAAATATTTCTTAGAATGTGTTGAACATCATTTTTAGATAAAATATTTTAATTTCATGGTATTCTTGAGATACTCATCACATTAAATTAATAGGGATTTAATAATTTTATAATCCTTTTCCTTTTCTAAAGACCTTATTTTAAATGTGACGTTTTAAAACATGTTGTTAGGTCTCTCCCTTTATATAATAATATATATATCATATTCTTGGAATTAGTTTGATTTTATGCATTATACATAAATATGTGCTATAATTTCTAAATTATGTACATAAGGATACACCACATATAATATAGATTTTTCTTTTCATATATACTAAGGCTACATATACAAATGGATGGTAGCTAAGAAAATGATCCATTGAAAGAATCATTTAAATGTAGTTCCAATTTATAATCACTTAATTAAGAGATAAGTGCTTATACAAAACCAATGATGTAATCTCTTTTCATATAATGTAAATGACTAATGAAGCTTTGGTACTCTGCATTTACATTTGTTTGACAATGTGTAGTTCAATTAGAGGGTAAAAGGATTAAGTGTGTTTTATGTGAGGATTATGAATTTTGATTCTAGAATAGAAGAGTTTATTCAAATTTTTGACCAACATCATTTGCATGTGTGATAAAATGAATAGAAATAAAAAGAATAAATTTTAATTTGAATATATTCTACATCTTCATATATAAATTAATATGATATACTACTTCAAACTAAGCACTTTATATTTGTGAATAAATAATTTTATTATTAAAATTTTATAAACTAATTATTTTATGAATTTTTAAATCTTAAAGGCTTTTAAGGCCAAACACTTCCATTAAATTCTTTCTACAATATGATGAGAAATTTGATGTCTTTATTTAAATGATAAACATACACTTCTCTCAAATATATCATAATTATCTATAGGCATACACTAGAGTTTCATCATTATAATTATTTAGACATGGCTAAATATTATTTTTGCTCCATTTGCTAGTCCGGGATTTGGTAAGAATTTGGTAGCTTCATTGGGATTTACAAGCTCCCACCTGTAAAAGTAAAGAAATAAATAAGATGAACAAATTTTGGAATATTAACTAAGATCTCAATGTATTGAAATATATGATATATTATAGTACAAAACTAGAGAAATTCATTCTATACTAATTCTTAACTAAAATAATCCCAATTCAAATTGTATCACTTGTATAACTTCATATTTGTGAATAAATTGAGAAAAAAAATCAATCATAAAAAAAGGAAGATTACTTATAGTCAATGCATATTTGATGTAAGAACATTAAGAGTTGCATTTTAGCAAGGTTATTTCCAGGGCATTGCCTAGAACCATGGCCAAACACATTATAAACTCCAGAGTTAAATTTAAATTCCTGTACCAAAAAAAAAGAATTAGTAAATCTTAGAAGGTAAATTACAAACTTAAAATAAAATTTTACATTTTAATATTTTTATTTTTATTAAATCATAATATTTTATGAGAGTTTAAAAGTTAAAACTTACATCCCATCTATCAGGGTTAAATGTCAAAGGATCTTTAAAGTATTGAGGATCCACATGAATGGAGCGAAGCCAAACTATTACTTTCCATCCTTTTGGAAACTTGTAACCTATTAAATAAAATTATTTTGTTAACTTATTAATATTTGAAACATCTCACATCAATTATCCTTCCATTAATTTGAGCAAGAGAATTTACCTTTAAATTTAGTATCTTTTGACACTGTCCTAAACATAAAATTTGCTACATTTGCAAGTCTAATAACTTCATCCACTACCTGCACTAACATTGATATAAACATTAAATGATGAGATGTGAATAATGACAATGTGTTACTTAAAATGAATTTTAAAAAACTAACCATCATCATTTTTATGAGGAGATTAAAAAGCTTAAATTATTCTATTGATTCATCATATCTAAAAATTATAAAGTTATAAGATATTAATAACATGTTAAGTACAACCTTTAAAGTATATGTCATTTTCTTGACATCACTGTAATTCAGAAGCTTATAATCTCCCTTCTCCTTTTTGATGGTATTAGTTTCCTCCTCAATCACATTCATATCATGTTAATTAGAGTAAAATAAAAGGCAAGGATCATTGCAAAACACTCAAATTAATAAATTAAAATAAAATTTGTATTTACTATAAGATTTAAAAAATATTCTTTCTTTCTAATATATAAATATAGTGGCTTTGCCACTTTCCCTTAAAAAAGAAAAGATTAAACAAATATGTTCAAGTTGACTATAGTAGAAAAATCATATTAAGAAAATTTAGAAATAACAAGTTTATTAAAGGAATAAAACAACTTCAAAAATATATAAATAGATAATACTAAATATAGAGACTCAAATTGACAAGTATTTAACTTTGAAATAAAAAATTTACCTTTAATTTAGAAAGAACTTTGGGGTACTTAGACAAGTAATAAATAGCCCATGTCATCGAGCTAGCAGTAGACTCATATCCAGCTAAAAGCATGGAGGTTAAGTTATCGACAATTTCTTCTTCATTCAACTGTTTACCATTGGATTCCACTAAATCCATCAAATTTGATAAAAAATCTGGCATCACGTTCTCCTTGTTCACTTTCCTACGATGTATCTCAGAATATACAATAGTCGATAGCCTTCTTCTACACTGTATATGTGTGCATTCATAAGAAAAATGAGTTAATATATTCATTAAATAAGATATATTTTAAGAAAAATGAGTTAATATATTCATTAAATATGATATATTTTATATTTAATTCATACTTTTTACTATAAAACAATGTTTAAAATAAATAATACTGATTTTTATTTTTTTTATTCAAGGGGTAAACTCTTTTGACCGGAGCTATGAACCGGATACAACCATTCAACAATAACAACCCAATGGGGTTTGAACCTTGGTGGCAAGAACAACAATGTCACCTATAAACCATCACACCATGCCAATACTGGCAAATAATACTGAATTTGATTTATAGGTTTCTATTAGTAAAATAAAGTAGTTCTAGATGTAAGGTATTAAAATAATTGAAAAACATAATAGTACTTTAAGTAAAAGTTCAAATTTATTAGAAAATAAAATAGTTTTATGTCAATTTAGAGAGACCCAAAGGGAGAGAATGAGATTGTTCCATATTCAATAAAGGTAATTTATTGAGCTTTACAAGAGGTGAGAACATGAATTAGTCTTATACTAGAAGACCTAGAAATTTTAAGAAGACAATAGATATACAAATAGAAAGGAAGGATGAATTAGAAAGATATATATATAAGAGAAATGTCAAAATATGTGTTAATGGTAGTCATAGTGCCTTGGAAATGAGTGGTTCAAAACCTATAGCTAGAACTAACTCATATTTGGCCAACTAACCATCTATATTTTTCCATCTTGAACCAACTAACTACACATTTTGTGAAGTTTGGATGCTATGTGCTAGTACTTAAAAAACATTTACTAGCATTCACTACACATTTCTAGAATACACACATCCTCTAATTTCTAGCTAAGTAAAGAGCAATCAATAGCAAAATATTTGAGTTTGGTGCACTAAAAGGAGTAACAAATCTGCATACCTTATTCAAGGAGGCTTGCTTACTATCTTCAATATTTTTTACTCATTTTTGGGGCTTGAATTCATCTCCTAACATAAAGACAACCCTTTCAAGGTATTTGAAAATATTTTCAATCTTTAGATTAGTGAAAGGAGCAAGGAGATGAAGGTTAATAAAAAATGAAAAGACAAACATTGCATGGAGTGGAGCCTGAACTCAAAAGACAAATCCATGCTCTCCGACTTGACTCAAGATTTCAAACTCAACCCTAAATAAAATGTAATATCAACATAAAAACTGAAACAAATTATGACAAAGAAATCATATTTTTTAAAATCGAAATAAAACATATTGGTGAATCTTTATCAATAACATAAATTCTTCAATCAACAAACTAAATATCTTTATTTTTTATTTAACATAATCATCATTATTGATTTCAATTATTTACTTATATATTTCAATAGATTAACCATAAACACTGAGTAATAACAATTTTATTCTTCATCCACAAACATATATAATTAAGATATGTTCTCCCATATCCCTTAGGCATATATACCACGTACCTTAAGAGCATAATGAAATGCAGTTCCTGGGATATTAATTGGTTGGGCTCTAAGTCCAGATAAGAGTCCTCTGTACATCTTTTCCATACTTTCAACCATGGGGCTTCTCTGAAAGCTTAGGAATAAAGAGCTTATGTTGCAGAATGCCAACTGCAATAGCAAACCAATAACAGAATTCATTTCCTTGCATGTTACTCTCTACAAAAAATTGTTAATGTTTACCAGAACAACAAAAAGTGAATACTTACAGATTTGAGTTCATCAGCTGTATGAATTTCGCCCTTAACAGCCCAGTTTTCGAAGGTTTCCTTGAATACAGGCTGTAATTTGATAAATATATTCTGCAATGACTTGGGACTATTTATGGCTTCCAGTAAAGAGCGTCTCAAACGCTTGTGTTGCTCTCCTTCCACCATAGTGATTGACTGTTCTCCAAGCAGTTTAGGAGCAGGCCAACCTGCAAGAAAGCTGCCATCCTCTGTTCCTGTCCCCATCACAAATTTGTTGAACTCTGGAGAGCATGTTATAATAGTAGGGAAGCTGAACAAATGGGTTCTATAAATCCCAGTATTTCCATATCTGCAAAACATAATCAAACATGAATACAATTACAGCAGATCATAAAAATCAGCTCACTTTAAACAACATGTTCTAAGCTCTGATTTGTTTAGGTGGTTTATCGTAAATCACATTGATAGGTGGTCCCATTAGAAAAGTGGGTGTGATTTCAAATTAGTCATGTAGACAAATCAAAGCTTAGAATGTTCTGTTTAAACCTCCTATTGGAAAAGTGGGCGCGCTTTCAAATTAATTGTTAGACAAATCAAAGCTTAGAATGTTCTGTTTAAAGCTGACCGTACTAAACAGTTCTTCTGAACATCAGAAAATTTCGTTCTACTGTAATAAACTGTTCTTAAATATCAGAGTTTAATGGTAAGTTAAATTTATATATAGATGAGATTTCAACAGAAAAATAGAGAAAAGATGGGAAAACTTACTTAGCAAATCTCTTCCATATAAAATCATCTGGTTTCCCAGTGAACTTGAAATACCATAAAAAGCTCAGCAGCTCTCCAATAATGGGCCAGCCCATATCACCAGGAGGAAGCTTTCCTCCTGTATTGGACCTTAAAAGTGGGTAACAATACCACCAGTGATTAAAGGATCTGAGCACCCATATAAATAATGGGATTAAACCCAACAGAAGTGCTGTAACCCATATTGTATCCATAGATGTAAGCTTATCTCTAATCTGGTGCCTCTCTGCTCAGGTCTCATAACATGTAAGATGTTCTCTGCTTTCACTTTATAGAAGTTATGGTTTGGCATTGTTCAATGAGATGATTCCTATGATCATTATGGATATTCTCTCTTCCTTATTTAGCGAGAAGACAAGACGATTTTCTTGTTTTACACTCCAACTTTCTTTGTAACGTGTAGTTCTTTGTCTTAAAAATATTCATCTGGTCTGACATGTAATACCCAAGCCACATGGACGCAAATCAAAGATGAGATGTTCAATGTATGTACAGCCAAATTCATTTTGGCAAATAAAATAAAATAACTCTCTCCTAATCTGAGCCAATAGTAATAAATGTATTTTTTAATTATTATTATTTTTGGTTTAAGGTAATGTTTTGATGTATTTATATAGTTATTTAAATGGCATAGTTTTATGTAAAATTAGGTCTATTTATTTAGTTTTTCTTGTACCTAGTCTTATTTTTATTGTTTATTCTTTTATTTATATGCACATGATCTATCTGTCTAATTCTGATTATTAATCCAATCGTATTAGAGATAAATTCAATTTAGCTACTGACCTAAGTCATATTTGATGGTGTAAGTTCTTCCTCGTCGCAACAATCTTGATACTTTTGACTGTAAATTAAAATCATATATTTTAGCTGACCAGCCACATTTTACACTTTGGTTCCAAGCCAACTATGCACATTTTTTTGTAATTTGTTATTATGTTCAACTATAAAAAGATAACAATTTATATCTTTGAATGCCAAATTCTAAAAAAAATAAGAAGAATGACATGAAAAACCCTAATCCAAAACTTGAATATACCTTAGCTACAACTAAAAGAGAGTAAAATAACAATGCAAGGACACAAAAACTTATCACTGCTTCATTCCCTTTGATGACTTGGATTTGCACTAGATGTGTTGATGAAAGTTCTTGGACTTGTAGTTGCTCTTTGCTAAGTATTTCAACAACATACAATTGCTTGTCTTCCACTTGTTTAAATGATCTTTGGGACTTTATAAATTTTCGGATGGAGACATGGGGGTTTGAGATTAACTCTAGATTGGAGGGTGATAATTGATTAGCTTCCAAGGGATGTTCATTTTAGAGGGTTGAGATCAAATCAACTACATGAAGAAATGAAATGTTTATAAGTGGTGGTTTTGGATAGGTGCAAATGGATAAGACAAGGATTGAGAAAAATAGATGGTGGAGATTACCTCGATTTGAGTGGAAAGTGGAGATAACAAAAGGGAGTTCTTTGGATTTTACTGAGGGTTGACTTTTATTATTTTAAATTAAAGTGGTAGAGGAATGTGCAAGACCTATTTAAATAAATAAATTAGATTTATTTAATTAACTAATGGAAGAGAATTAACTTTATTGATTAAATAATAGATGTATTTAAGTAATTGATGATGGATGAAAATTTTCCAAATTAATTAAAACATGGTTTTAAATTAATTTATGATAATATTTCAATTAATTAGATATTTAATTAATTGATGGGAATGTTCGAAGGGAAGTTAATTCAATTAATTAAATAGATGTCTAATTAATTAATGATGAAAGATTAGGACATTAGTGTTATGATGATGAAAATGCGATGGTGTTGAGGTCAACTTTGGGAGCAAGTTGTAGGTGTCTACAACATTATTTTCAATAACATAGAGATATCTCTTGATATGCAAAGATATGAATATATATCTCAATACAAGAGCATTCAAGAACAATCATTTGTATGTACTCATCCTATTGCATGTGAATCACCTAGCAACCATTCTAGAATTCATGTGCATGTTTGAATCATGATCTCTACCAAGGTGTTTTTAAATACTACAAGCTTGATAGAAAAACCTAAGAGTGTGGTAGAGGACATTATTTTCTACTAGTCTAATTTGTAAGAGTTAACAAGATAGAAAAATTGGAATGAGAACATCAAAATTGTAGTTAGGTCCTAACTTCTTGTTGGGACTCAATGTCCAATAAAAATGATTCATATGTGAGAATCCAAAGATCATTAAAGACAAAGCTTACATGTGCAAATTAGATCTATAATAGAAAAGTCAACCTAGCACAAAAAAAAAAGGAATATTTGTATTTTTATCAACATCTACAATTGTCTGGGTCCTATAGATATCAATGTCTTCATCAATTGAGCGCATTCTTTAGTGAGAAAGATAAGCAATCTCTCTTTGCAACCTCTCTTTTTGTTAATTACTCTTTATGACATGATTATACTTGTCATGACTAATATTACTTGATTTGATTGTAATTGATGTGGGAACTTTCAAAGGCCACAAATTTTGATTCAATTGACCATTTGAGATCATTTTTTGTAAATTGAATATCTTAGAGAGATCCACGTTGCTATAAATCCCCTAGCTAGTTATATTTCATTTAGAAATTCTTGGGGGGATAAATTCAACCATCTAATGCCCAAAATATATAATTTAATATTTCTTTATTTTCTTAGAATTTTTGAAAATTAAAAAGTTACTGATAATGTGTGATATTGGGTTGCATTTAATTCTATAGACTATTTTTTTTCCTTTGGAAAAAATGAAAATTATAAATTGATAAAAAAGAATCTGCATCTATTTACAACATAGATATTTTCAAATGTCATAGCTATCAATAAAGATAGAAGAAGAAAAATATAAGGGGGTTTCACAAAATACTTCCAACCCTACAAAACATAACAATCCTTGAACCAATCACTACTCACACTCTGAATAATCTTCAATAAAAATACATTAATCTTGGTCACGATGAGTCATTTGGAGAAGGACCTTGGTTTTAATTGATGGAAAATATCCCCAATTAGTGATATTTTAGTTACCATTATTATTAGTAGCCCATTTGGATAAATAATTAGCCACTAGATTCCATTTCCTAGGAATGTGAACAAATAATTTAGCAAAATCAAAATTAGGAACAAGACCTAATTTTCTCAACTAGAGAAGCCAACTTCCATGAAAAATAAGTAGATTTCCTTTTAAATTCAAAAGAGAAATTGAGATCATAGAGTCTATCTCATAAATAAATTTATTTCATCCTAATTCATAATCTTTTTTCATTGCACAAGAATAGCATAGCCCTTCATTTAATTATTAGTATAACATTCCATGGAAGTAGTGAAGAAAAATTTAGCCAAATATTGATCATCATAACCTATTCCATTAATCCTCACAACCCCTAGGCTACCTCTTGAGGATCAACTAGTATTAATATTAAGAAACCAAGAGGGGGAGTAGAAACTTACCAATCCAATTCACCTTCTTAAAATTCTTCCATAAAACATCATTTTGAATATGAGTAGTAGAAGGGGATATCCCCAAAGTACATGAAATTTGAGAATCAAATGCGGAAATAGATTCTTTAGGGGAGCACTTGGAATCGATAGTTTTCTTGACCAAAATATTTATCGTTTGTGAAACCTATATGATAGACTCTAGTGATCTTGGAAAATCCAATGATTCCTCTCTAACCAAATCTATCAAAGAATAAAAATAAGACAAATACCCCATAAAACAACTAGAAAAAGATCTAAAATTAGAGGCTGACATATTCTTTCCCAAAAATCAAATGAATCTAGGTTAAACAAATAATAGGCTTATTCCATATTTTCCACCATAATCCCCAAACTTCTAAGGCAAAATTACATTGAAAGAAAAGATGAACATAATTTTATTCACTCATGCCACAGAAAAAAATGTTAGAGAGACCAATAAATCCTCTCTCAATGATATTATCCCAAGTGAGTCAATTATTTTGACATAATAATAAAATAAAAATATTACATTTGGTTCAATTTTTTTTCACCAAGGAAAATACTTATTCATAACTTTATTTTATTCAAGATACTAATAGCCAAGAGTAGTTGAATAAGTTTCCTTAGGGTCATTACCCCATGTAAGAACATTTATTTCCTCTATAAAATTACAAGGAATATTCAAAAGAATGGAAGTTAGAGTACCCCTAGTTGTAGATAATCCTCCTCTAGGAAAAATATTGTGGTCCTTCCAATGGTATATTTAGGATCTTCCAAAGTGAGTATACTTCTTAAAATCGTCAACTTTAGACCAATCTACTATATAAATTTTTTGTCTTAGGAGAACTGGAGATAAGAGAAAGCTAAAATAATAGGAGGATGAAGATCCCAAGAATCCTTCCAAAAAAGAGCTTTATCCCCTTTATTAATAATCAAGACTATACATTCCTTAACAATTGAAACTCCCTTCTTTACAGTGTTCAAGACCATAAAACCTTTCCTAACCAAATATATTCTTGGAATATTCTCATTAGAAACTCCTACCAAGTACTTAGAACTAAGAATTCTCACCCATGAGTGATTTGGGTGCTTACACCACCTCCAATATAATTTGGTATCCAAAGCTTGAAAATTGAATTTAGACTATCTTAGACAAAGCCACTATTAGATTTATGATCACAAACTTGATCCAAACTAAAAAAAATCAATTTTTGGCACTCTAAATTTTCAACCCAAAGAGATTTATAGCAAATAGTATCAAAATATATGAGGAAGATTTTTGGAGATAATAAAACCATAAATTTGTAAATAGGGAGAGCTTATGGGACACATTTTAAGAGATTCAATCTTCTAGCAAAAGATAGCATATAAAAATCCAATGGCTAATCCTCATATGAATCCTATCCATATTTTTTCCATTGATATCCTTTTATAATAACCAAAGTTAATGAAATCCTTAAACAATCAAAAGGGATATTCCCTAATTTAAAATTAAGAATGTGCATAATACTTTGATGGATAGCCATATTAAGAGTATTAAAGAAAAAAATGTTGGATTTATTCTCATTAATTCTTTTTGTTGAAGGAACCAAATAAATATCTAAGGCTTTCTTGAAGTTGGTTGCGTTTTTTATTTTTTAGTAACTATCAATTATTTTTCATCCAAAAATTAAGGTGTAACACTGATGAAATTTGGAAGTTCCTTATCAGGCAATTCAAATTTGCAGCTCAATCAATTTTTTATTTAATTTCTTATTACCAAATTGACATAACAAACCAAAGACTTGAAAATTAAAAAAAAACTTGTGAATCCATTCATGTTTTATTTCCATTATTACAAAAAAATCCGCACTTCATCATTTTATTCTTCTAGCTCCACATGCTTGTACAACTAGACAATTAAATTCTCCTGTAAAAATCAATTCACACCATTTCAAACTTTTCTTCGATCTTGATTTTCCCTACACTTTAAATTTTCACTCAACTGATGTCTACCAAAATAGGTGACCTGTGCAATTACATTTACAATAACAAACTCCATCCACCTTTTTTTATTTCCTTTGTTCATCATCTTATTTCCAGCTAGCATGCATGTCCCTCTCAGCTCATTATCTTCTAAATCTTACCTATTCTCTCTTTTTTTTTATGCTTCAGCTTGCACAAGGTTTTGTGTTGACTTCTTTTCAGCTCTCCCTATCTTCATACAACCTCCCCTCTTCTTCTGATCATATTTTCTATATTCTCCAGCCTTCCTTATGCCACACCTAGCCTTTTCATGGCATCTTTGTTATTAAAAAAAATTATTTTGAACTTCTTTCTATGTAACTCCATGCAGCCCTTCTTCTCCATTTTCTATTTTTTGTCTTGTCCAAGTACCCCCCTTCTCCTCTTTCATGTTGGAAGCTTTAGTTATTTGTGAGTTATTTGTGAGTTGTTTGGGTGTTGTCATTGATTTCAACCCCTTGTATGAAGAGAGTGTTGGAATGATGCTAGTGTTGATGAGGTCAACCCTTAATTGTTGGAAGACTGGAGTTGTTGGTATTGATGTCAACACAAGTTGTTGGTGTTGTCATTAATGTCTTCAATATAGTTACAGAAGTTGTGTTTGTGATATTGTTGGTAGCATGGATGTGTTGTGGTTAATAAGAGGTGTTGCAGATGTTGTAGATGTGTTGCAGAGATGTTAGTAGTGCTATTGATACAATTGGTTTCCAAGTGCTTTTAAGAAAATTTGAATAAAAGAGAGTTCAATATGATAGAGTGGTGTTCAATTTTTTGCTCCACATTTCTTCATGGTTGAAGATATGCCTATATGATTTAGATATGATGATTAGAGGTGTTTAGAGGCTCTATATCCAAAGTTTCAGATTCTGGATTGTTCTACAGTGGAAGATGTATTTGACAATATGTCTATCTGGTGAAACAGGGTGTCTGTGAGAAATGGGATTGCTCCACATTTCTCTGCAGTGAATGTTCTTGTCTTGCAGATCTAGGAAGTGCTTATATTGTCTTTATCTACCTTTCCTTGAAGTTTTAGGTGTTGTGGCATTCCGCAAGGTTGTTTGGCGTGTTGGATGTCTATGCCAGTGTGTCTGGTTGCATACAATGAAGGTGTTCTTAAATTTTAGATGGTTACAGTATTTGTGGTGAATATTCTAATGATGTGGAACATTATAAGATGTTTTAGAATTTTTTTGTGTGGTTTCCGAGATGTTTCTAGACCTAGAGAGGCATGCTTGTGATTGCTTATTAGTGTTAGTGCAGGTTTGACCAACCTAGCTTGTTAGAACTAATTGTGGTGGATGATTGTTGCTTGTGGAAGTGTTGAGAATCGTTTCAATGTAGATTTGGGTCCCAATTAAGTTTTTCATGGTTTTACTTCACTTCTTTATACCATGGAAGTGTTTGGTGCCGACCTATTTGATGTTGCACAATTGAGGTGCATACATTTCCTTAAGGATGACCTAATTGAGATTGTTTTAGGTCTAGAATGGTCTATAAATACAACTTACAAGTTGTTGTGTGGATTGAACAAAGTGTGTAGGTGATGTGAAAGATGTGAAAGTGATCAAGTTTGGTGATTTGAGTGTGAACTTCAATGCATATGACTCCCAAATGTAGTGAGTAGAAGGTGTCTACATTTTAGTCTATTGAATGAGTTGCTTGTGCTTTAGTGGAATTGTACCTTCAGCATAAGAGAGATGCATTGTTAGCAGTTCAAATTGGTAGTGAGCCACCCCTTCTTCTATCTTCTTTCTTCTAGATAGTGAGTCCTTTAGCAGTGATCCCTTCTTTCTTTTGGGAAGTGAGCCCTTCGAGTGTGAGCCTATTGTATTCGGTGTTGTTATTACTTTATATTGTGAGATAATTCTCACCATGGTTTTTCCCCTCTTGGGTTTTCCACATAAATTTGGTGTTCTATTATGCATGGTATTTTGATGTGTTGATGTTTCCTTGTTTACTTTCATGTTAAATCTGATTAAGGATTTAAGGGATAATAAAGATTTGAATGTTAATGAGGGTTTTGATGTTTTAATGTACAATTGATTCACCCCCCCTCTTAGTTTTCCTATGCATCTAACATTTCTAGAGCTATTTTTTTATTGTCTCTCCAACTACCTATGACATTCAATTCCCTTATATCTTCACTGCCTTCTATGCCTCCTCATGTGCCTCTTCCTATGCCTAGCGTCTTATATCAATTTATTTGATTTCTATAGAAAATAAAATATCCCTATTTTCACTTGCCTGGTAGTATAAGATTATCATTATTTTTGCATATTTATATTTTAAAACATTTAATCTATCTTCAATCCAAGCATTATCAAATGTGGTTACAATTTATATAAATATCAATTCAACCAATCAATTTATCTTCCCAAACTCTTCCCAAATTTAAATCTACCAATCTATGGGCACCAATATAAAAAAAAATTAAAATTAAACCAAAATTGAGAAAACCATATTGCAACAAAAAAATTTATTGATGTAGATTGTTCATAAGCTTGGCTCCTGCATTAGACACGTCAGGTAGAACTATTGTGAGAATAAGATCAAAATGGTGGAGTTGAGTAGTTTTACTACTCTTCTAGGTTGTAACCAACTTGCAACGAACTATGTCGCTATCCAAAGTGCTCAGAATTAATCCTTCTTCCTCTTTTTCCAACATCATGCCAGAACATGTACCACCTTCGTCTAAAAACATTGCATTCTCTTCCTTCTCCCCCTCATGGACTCATGTCCACCATAGTCCGACCTCTTCTACAAAATACCCTCTATTCTCTTCTTCTCATTCGTGGAGTCCATTCTACCACTAATCGTCAACTTCCACCAAAACCCACCTACAACACCCTCTACCATTTGTACACACAACCACATAACATCTACACACAATTCTACAATTGCATCTTCTACTTCCACTTTTACAAAAAAATTAAAATCTATATTTACCTCTTTCTTTTCCATAGTTGCACTATCAACCTTCGTTGTGATGTTGTCTTCAACTACTACAACATATTTCTCTCCTTCATTCATTGCGATCTTCTCAAACCATTCACTCTATATCACTAAAATTTATGCCAACAAATCTTCTTTACCTTCACCATTTGTTGCAACCTCTTTTATATTCACTTAATTCTTGTCTTCTTTCTCTCCATGCCTTCCTCATGGCCTGTCTTCACTACAACTTCTTTGGTAGGGCCTGCTCTCACATCTTTCTCCTTCCATCTTGGGCTGCAACACTCATTTTTGTTGTCCTCTTTCTTCTTCTCACTCCTCTTCACCAATGTCCTCTCATCTTTTCCAATATTCCTCTCCAACTTCTCTATCCTCATTTGGATCTTTCCCACTTCCTCATGGACCATCTGTCCCATCTTCTCAAACTTCTCATTTTCTACCTTCTCCCAATATTGTTCGCAGAACAATATTCTCGTGGGTCTCCTCACAACCCATCCCATCTTCATCTTCTATAATTTCACCTCAACTCACATGCTCTGCATCTCCATGACTTTTCCCTCTTGGATCTCAATTCCTCAAGACTCCTTGCACACCTACAACAATTCTCTCAAGCTTCTTGGACAACTCTACTGCTTCACACACTCTTCTCTACCCATAAGTCCTAGTGGATCATCTCCATGCTCAAGATCCCCTGGTCTGATACCATTTAACATAGATGAAATTTGGAAGTATCTTATCAGGAAATTTGAATTTGTAGCTCAATCAATTTTCATTTAATTTTTTATTACCAAATTTACATAACAAACCAAAGACTTGAAAATCAAAAACAACTTGTGAATTCATTCATGATTTCTTTCCTTTATTACAAAAAAATCTACTTCATCATTTTATTCTTCTAGCTCCATATGCCTATACAACTAGACAATTAAATTCTCTTGCAAAAAACAATTTACACCATTTCAAACTTTTCTCAAATCTTGATTTTTCCTGCACTTTAAATTTTCACTCAACTTATGTCTACCAAAATAGGTGACATGTGCAATTACATTTACAATAACTAACTCCATTCACCTTTTATTATTTCCTCTATTCATAATCTTATTTCTAGCCAACATGCCTACCCCTCTTGGCTCATTATCTTCTAAAGCTTACATGTTCTCTCTTATTTTTTTATGCTTCAGCTTGCACAAGGTTTTGTGCTAACTTCTATTCATTTCTCCCTATCTTGATACAACCTCCCCTCTTCTTCTTATTACATTTTCTATATTCTCCAACCCACCTTATGCTACGCCTAGCCTTTTCCTGGCATCTTTGGTTTTCTAAAATTCTTTTGAACTTCTTTATTTGTAACTCTATGTAGCCCTTCTTCTCCTTTTGTTATTTTTTGTCTTGTCCAAGTGCCCCCTTCTCCTCTTTTCAGTGCTGATTTTTTTATCATCTCTCCAACTCCCTATGCCATTTGATTCTCCTATCTCTTTACTACCTTCTACACCTCTTCCTATGCCTCTTCCTATGCCTAGTAACTTATATCAATTTATTTGATTTCTACAAAAAAAATAAAATATCCCTATTTCACTTTCCTGGTAGTATAAGATTTTTTTTTTACATATTTATATTTCAAAACATTTAATTTGTCTTCAATATAGGCATTATCAAAAGTGGTTACAATTGATATAAATATCAATTCAACCAATCAAACTGTCTTCCCAAACTCTTCCCAAATTTAAATTTACCTATCTATAGGCACCAATATGAAAATAAAATATAAACACTCAAACCAAAATTGAGAAAACCATACTACAACAAAAAAAATTATTGATGCAAATTATTCATACACTCGGATGCTCCTACATCAAGGTGGTATTGTGCTTTGAGATCGCTAGTCCAAGACCAATATTTTATAACACCCTTAGCTCTTTGGACCTTAATCTACTCAAGCCTTCAACCATTAGAATAAATAGATAAGGGGATAAATGATACTGTTGTCAGAGCCCCTTGAAAGCTAAAAAATGAGGGGAAGGAATACCATTGATAAGAACTAAGAAGGATGAATATTATACACAGCACATGTCCCAATCAATCCACCCTAACAAAAATCCCAAAGAAAGCAACACATTCCTAAGGAGTGACCGCATGACTCTATCATAATCCTTAGAAATTTCAAACTTAATAAATATATATTTTTCTTTCTAGTTGGTCATAGCATGAATAACATTGGAAGCTATAATGATACTATCCAAGATTAATAATATTTAACAAATCCACCCTTCTTAGAAGATATAAAAGAATCCAAGAACTATTTCAAATTCTCTACAATAAGCTTGGTAAATATCTTATGTCACATTACAAAGAGATATTGGGTGAAACATATCAAGAGATTTAGCCCCCTTAGATTTTGGAATCAAGGTTAGAAAAGAAGATTTAATTTATTTAAGAATTTTCTTATTCACCTAGGATTCATGTATCACCTCAAGTAGAGCAACTTTTAGGATATCATAAATTTCTTCATTTTTTATATTATAAACCCATCTAAACCCATATAGGCCTAGGGATTTGTCTTTCTTAATTTGAAACACAGCCATATTAAGATAACCAATAGATATTGGTCTTACTTAAAGATTATTCATATCTACTATAACCAAAGATTGAATGCAATCCAAAATGAGTTAATCCAAGGTAACCTTTATTCTTTGAGTTGAAGAGAGAGAAGATATAATATTTTCACTCCTTCCTTTGGTAGAATTATGAAAAAATGAGGTGTTATCCCCTTTCTAAAGCCATTACATTCTTATTTTTTATTCTAAAATATCTCTTTCTTGGGCTCCCATTCATTAAGTTATTTGGAACAAATATATTCTCAGTTATTCCAAATTCCTTAATTTGAATGACCTAATACCATCAATTTTTTCCTAAACCTGATCCTTTTTTTAAAATATTACCATAAGAAAATCCATTATATTGCTTAAGCTTAATTTTACTGAACTAAAGTCTTTTTAAAAAGGATTCAATAGAAATCCTAAAAGGAGGTTTTCCCTCTAGCAACCAAGCCCACATTTACTCAAAAATATTCGGATCACTAACCCACATAAGTTAAAATTTTAAAGAGGTATTTTTTCATAATAGAGAACAAAGAAGAGAAAACTTTAATTGGTGAATGATCTGATCCCTTCCACCCTAAAATTGTAGAAGAATCCCAATTATCACCTATCCATCAATTTGAGACTACAAATCTATCAAGTGTCTTAGAATTGGATGAAAATTAAATTATCTATTATTTTAGGTAAGAACTTCTATACTTGGTTTGACATCCACTAAATTAAGAAAAGATAAATTGTCTTTCAATAAAACTGAGGATAGATCCAATTAGCTTAGCCCACTTAATTTCTCATCAAGACTAAGGATAAAACTAAAATCCCTAACTAAGATCAAGGAGAAAGAGGCAATTAAAGAATAAAAAAATATAATTAGAAACCAAATCATAGCCTTACCTTGAAAATTTATAGGAGAATAGATATTGGTAAGGAATATACAACGAACCTGAAATAAAACAAGTAGTCATCATTATAATGAATTCCTATTCACTATCTATCAAGAAGGAGTTAATCTTTGAAGGTCCCATAAAAAATCCAACCCTCCAATTGAACCTCATGCCCCAATACATTGACATATGATTCCATTTCTATTAATTTATGATAGAGAAACCATTTCCTCCATAGAATTTTTAGTTTATTGAAGAAATATAATGTTCGGTTTATGATCTCTTAAAAGAGCCCAAACAACCTTTTGCTGAGGGGTTTTTTTCAAACACCTAGCATTCTAAGAAATCACAATAGTTTTTTGGAATTAGAAATGTGAGTATCTAATATCTTAATAACACTAGATTCTATAAAATATTCTCATGTCATCTTAACATTCTATAGATCTTGTTTCCTCCCTTCGAATTTTTTTCTATTCACCTTTTTTAAAGATATTTTTTCAAACCTAATGGGTGAGGGGATTTTTTCTTACCATCATCCATTGAACCCAAGGAAAGAGAAGCATCTAACATAAAATTACAAACAAGATCAACCAAAAGTCTATCCTTTGCTAATCTATTGCCTTTTTCTTTCATAGAAAATCTAGTATACTTTTCTCTAAAGGGTTAGGGGCCCATCCCCTACTCATCTTAATAACAAACAAGATCATCCAAAATAATTTTTTCAATGAATCAAACCCTATATAAATTCTAGAAACCACATTATTAATTTCTTGACTCTAAACAATTTCTTCAAGATGACTTGAAGGGGATAAACTTACTTCATTAGATACCATCTATGTGCTTGTAAATTCTTTAATTTTATTTAGGCTGGGTAAAATAAGAATATAAAAAATAGCCAAAATGGGTCTCTTTATACACAATAGGTTTTATACTTTTAAAATTATCAAGAACATCAAAATTATTATGAAATTTATCTTTTGGGGGTTCCTTTCTTTGATGAATCACATACTTTCCTTTATTTTGATATTTCACAAGAATAAACCATTTGATTTTGGTTCTTCTAAGTATTTTCCTTTAACTTTGACTTTGACTACAAGAAACTTTACATAAACTTATGGCACCTTTGGAGTCCTCTTAGGATAATTACATAGTGAATTACCAAAACCATGACATACTTGATATTGAAAAGGGAGAGATTCATAACCTATTTATTGAATATATCACATGTTACTTAATATTATCTCTAAAGAATCATGCAAAGGATTATTCAAAATCAATTTCAACATAGATGTAAGAATATATTGTTTCCTTTCTTTCCAATGTTTTTTGAGAACTCAATGGTTCCCAAGAATAATTTATATGGATTAAAAATATTAGGTCTCTATAACTCCATGGAAAGTTGAAGTGGTGAAAGGAAAGAAGAGTGTAGAAATAACCTTATCAATGCAAATCAATCAGGAAATGGTTGCAAAACTTTGTTTCAAATCCTTTTATACTATGGAGAACCTTCTCTACAACTGGATCCCAAAGCTTGTACCCCTTCACATCGACACCATAGCCAATGAAGATACACTTTATTTCCTTGTTCTCAAGTTTAGATAATTTCACACTAAGAACATGGGCATGTGTCTCACAACTAAATATTTTGAGATGTCTCATCGAGGGATTCCTACCAGACCACACCTCAATAGGTGTCTTTTCAACAAGAGACAAAGTAGATCTATTGATCAGATAACATGCAGTGGCTAAAAATTCAACCCAAAACTTTTATTCAAGGCCAACACCACTCAACATACTCCTAACCCTCTTCATCAACGTTCTTTTCATCCTCTTCACAATGACCCATTTTCTTGTGGGGTATATGGATTTATCTTGTGTCTCTCAATCCCACGGTCATTACAAAACTTGTCAAATTCAGTGGAGCAAAACTCACTGCCATTGTCCATCCTCAAGAACTTTATTTTTCTGCCAATATACTTTTCAACCAAGGATTTGAATTCCTTAAACCAACTAACAAACTTTTGATTTACTTTTGAGGAAGTACACAAATATCCTTCTAGAATATTCATCTATAAATGAGATAAAGTAAATAGATTTAGATAATGAAGGAACATTAATAGGACCAAAGACATCAGAATGCACATAATCCAAAACCCCAGAAGACTTATGAGAACTAGAATAAAATGAAACTTGATGTTGTTTCCCATATATACAATGTTCACAAAAATTGAACTTGAGATTACAATCATCAAGGCCTTCAACAAGGCTCTTATTTTTTAGGGCTTTAAGACCCTTCTCGCCAATATGGACAAGCCTTTGGTGCCATAAAATTGTCTTCTCAGCTGGGAGATTCATCTCCAAAGCATTGGCACCCTCACATACCCAAAAAGCATGACCATTAGATGTAGAAACAATAGTCTTCTTATCTGCTTGATCTGATGTTGAGGATGACTTGAACCAAAGACCTTTTCTTGGAATTCATAGAAGTACTATTGCATTGATTCATGCATGCATCTAGCTTATACAACATGCCAATCTAAACACCCTTAGCAAGTACCATATGACCATTCGTCATCTTGCATCCACCACTTGAGAAAACAACCTACACTCACACATCACTCAACCTACTCACTGAGTGTAGGTTTTGTGCCAAACTAGGTATATGCAATACACCATCAATCCCCTTCACTCTACCATAAAGGAATTAGATCATGACTCTTCCACAACCAACAATCTTCAAGTGAGAATCATCACCCAGGTACACATTCCCACCATCATACTCTTCATACTTTGAGAACCAACCTCTGTGAGAGGTTATGTGGAAAGAGGAACTTGAGGAAATCAACCAAATATCTTTTGATGCATGTGCTTCCAAGGCTACAACAATTACATCTACATATTCATATGAGAATTCAAAGTTAGAGGATTTATCATTTTTCTTCTTTTTCTCCTCTTTGCAATCTTTCTAGAAATGATCAGATTTATCACAATTCCAACATTTAGCCTTGTAATTTTTACCAGGAAACTTAGATCTCCCTAGAGATTTGGACTTAGACCTCTTTTCCTTTTTTCTTTCCTTTCCCCTTTGATCTACCACGAATAGATAGGGCCTCCTTGGCCATCTCAGAAGATTTCCTCTACATCTTTTCATACAATAGTGAAGCAACCACATCTTCCATCCTAAAAGTAGTTGTACTTCCAATAGCCATCACCAAGTGGTCCCATGAGTCTAGAAAAAACATAGAAATAGCATGTAACTGTACTTTTCATCAATCTTCACACCAACAAAACCTAGTTGTGCAACAATCATATTGAATGCATTCATGTGATCCGCAATAGATACTCCTTCCTCTATCCTTAGAGAATATAGTTTTTTTCTTAGGAAAAAGTCATTTACCAAGGATTTCCATTGATAAATATCACCAAGCTTCTTCCATAGACTAGCTGGAGTCTTCTCCTCATGGATATTTAGGAGAATAAAGGCAACCAAATAGAGTCTTATCAAACCCTTGGCTTTTTGATCCATTATATCCCATACATCTTGGGCCATGGTTTGAAGTTTAACCCCAAATATTTCAACCCATAGATCTTTGTCTATGCACATATCTTCCATTTTGAGTTTCCACAACTCAAAATTTCTACCATTAAATATCTCCATCTCTATCATTCAGGATGTTCTTGCCATCTTAAACCTACAACAAGATTACAATTTTTTTCTCTACAAAACTCCCACTGAAACTAGATCTACACAAAAAACTCTTCAAACCCAACAAGGAAAACAAAGTTGGATAGGATCTAACACCAACTAAAAGGAAAGTGAGCATGGAAACAACCTTCCTAATGAAAATCAATCAAGAGAGGGGTACAAAAATTTGTTTCAAATCCTTTTACACTTATAATTTCATTTAAGATTGCACATTCATTTAGTTATTTTTAGATTTAGACATTAAACCATAAGACACAAAATTTATGTGGGAAACCCATTTTAGAAAAAAAATCCACACACACCAAAGCATAGATCAATTATATTATAGTAAAAAAATATTACTGTAATCTAGGGTAAATTTTAGGTTAATGTAAAATAGCATAAAAATTAACCCTAAACCAATAATAGAGCATAAATAAGCATAAAAACATGAAATATAGAGTAATATCACCATAAAGTATTCATTCCATCATTGCTTCACCTCCATTTCCCTTCTCCATTTTGCTTGAAATGTACTTGATTCCCTCAAATTTGAGTATGTGCTAGTAGCCTATGACAATGACTAGCAAAATATTAAAGATAGTTGTCTCACACTATAGCATGTACTTGCTCTAGATATGCATAAGATGTAGATAGATGAAAATGACAAGGATATGGTATTTTATAGAAAAAGACAAATTTGAATGAAGGGCTAAGATTGAATGTCAATAAGATATGTCAATCAATGACCAAGATTGAAAGATGTAGTATGAAATAGGGTTAGGGCTAAATTAGGGCAAAGATAGGACTTGTTTAAGGATGAATGACTAATATTGAATTATAAAATAATTCAATCAAGGGTGGAAATTAAATGAGGAATGAAGAGATAAGAATGACACAGCTAAAGAGGTTGGCACAAAAAAAGAGATTGTAGGAGGAATTCAAATAATTATAAAATTATTTATTTGGAGAGGAAAATTAATAATTAAATAATGAAAACATTATTTAATTATAGAGGACCTGTGAAAAGTTGAATTTTGAATTAAATAATAATTTAATTCAAAATGGAAAGAAAATAACAATTAAATAAATAAAATTTATTTAATTAATCAAGAGAACAAAATATAAAGCTAAAAATAAATTAATTAAATAATTAAAATTATTTAATTAATAGAGGACTTATGACATTAGGAAGTAATTAAATAATCAAAATTATTTAATTATCAAGGATGAAAGGAGAAATGATGGAGAATTAGAGTTCATAGGGCTAGGACAATTTTTAGTGTCTACATTTTGCCCCTCTTTGATAGAATGTCATTTATCACATTTAGTCAATAAAAATTAGTCAAAACATGCCCTAGTGAAAGCAAGGACTAGTGGTTATAGCCAAGCAGGTGATAGATGCACTGCAACTAGTGCAGTGGGCTTGGAGGGGTTGTGTAGCGGATCCAGGGACTATTGCAGTGTATTGCACATGGTGGGGTACCCACAGGCTAGTTCCATACACATACCTAGATCAATTGGTGCCAGTAGAGTGTCGAGGTAGGAGCCCACGAGGCCAAAGAGGGGATCAAGGAAAGAGAGGAGGATAGGGAGATGACATAGGAGACAACAAAGGAGGGAGAGGAGGAGGCCGCGATAGGAGGAGGAGGGTAGGGAGACAACAAGTGGTGTGGCCATTGTCATTGATCCGCAAGGAGGGTGAGGAGGAGAGGATGGCAGAGGAGGAGCGTCATGAGGAGATGCCAACTCTCGAGGTGGGACACTAGGATGTAGAGATGGAGGAGGTCGAGGTGGAGGAGGAGCACTAGGAGGAGGAGAGACGGGAGGAGGTAGATATGGGAGAGGTAGAGCGGGTCCTCCAAGAGAGGATTGTTATGGGGGTTGATGTGGAGGAGGGATTAAAGGAGGTGGGAGTCAGAGGAGGAGATGGTCCAGTTGATCAACAGATAGCTGATTTACAAACATGACTAGAGTAGGCATCTGCTAGGATCCAGGCACTAGAGGCTGAGGTGGGAGCACTGAGGACAAAGAGAGATGGATTGAGGGTCAATCAGGATACTTTGCAGACAAAGAGAGACACAACTATGATCAAGATGTAGGAGGTTGAGCAGCGTATTGTAGAGTTTACTTCCACCCTCAGTGGGTCAAGTGTAGATACAGCCGCAACACTGCTGAGAGTGGGCAGAAAAGGGTAGTATGATAGAGACATGTATGAGGCCAAGGTTCCACTAGAGTGCAGAGCACTGAGTGCATTTGAGGCCTTGAGTAGCAGTGGGTCTCATAGCAGATGCTCACACAACAAGTCATAGAGTAGTAGTGAGGTATTAAGGATGGCATAGATAGGTCCATATGACAGGCCACAATTAGAGCACAAGTCACAGGGTCACCTCGATGAGAGAGTATGCCATCACCATGGCAGTTGCCAAGATGGGATGATGGTAGTTTGGGCTAGAGGCTTATTTTGACATGTGTATCTAGACACTTGTATTTTGATCATCAATCCTACGAGCTCCATTTTGTTATATATGATACATCTTGACATTGTACTATGACACATTTTGAGTGATATTTGATATGATTTTAGTGGAAATTTATGACATGTAGTCTTATGTTATGATGTTACATGGTTATGATTGTGTCCATGATGGTTATGCACTTTTATGATTATGTGATGATGCTATATGTTAATGCAATATGATGATGACGAATTTGTGCTTATGTATATTATGTTTAGAGGATAGATGGATACATTTAATATTATGATTTAATGAATGTTATATGGATGCATTAAGATATATTCTTAATGAATTATGGATGCCATGTACTATTTATGATGTGAAATGCAATGCCATGTATATGCAATGTGATAAATGATAATGGACTATGATTATGATGTGATGTAAATGTAATGACATACTAATATACAATGATCTAGTGGTATGATGCGATGAACTTAGCATGCTATATGGATATAATCTATATTTTTTTTCTATTTTCTCATGCAAATATGATGACCTGATATAATGATGTCTATGATGATAATGCTATCTATAATGTTTCCTAACATAATTATATATGCAGGATATTTTTTTGTGTCACAGGACGCTATCAAGATGCAAACAAAAGAAATGTTAGAATGAAAGATATGGATGTTAGCATGACATTAGTGGAGACAACTTTAAAGATGTATACCTTTCTATGCAAGGCTTTGCATTTAACCATCATTGGGCGGTAAAATGAAACTGTATGCATGCAAAATGGAAATAATAGAAATATGCATAAAACATAATTTAAATCAAACCAAATGCAATGCAAACCTCAAAATATTGAATGTAGTATGTTGAGTTGTTGAAGATTTGAATGTGGTTGCTCATGATTCTAGCAGCATGACATTAGCATAAAATATGTTCATCCCATAATGACAATGATAGGCCTCTTTTATAGAAAACCAAATTTGAAATGAAGGGCTAGGATTAAAAACCAATATGACATGACAATCAATGGCCAATATTGAAATATGTAGTACAAAATAAGGTTAGGGATAAATTAGGGCAAAGATAGGACTTAGTTAAGGATGGACGGATGAGATTGAATTATGAGATAATTCAATCAAGGGTGGAAATTGAATGAGAAGTGAAGAGATAAGAATGGCATGGATAAAGAGGTTAGCACAAAAAAGTAGGTTGTTGGAGGAAATTAAATAAATATAAAATTATTTAATTTAGGAGGGAAAATGAATAATTAAATAAAAATGATTATTTAATTATAGAAGAAAGGGAAAAGGTTGACTTTTAATTAAAATAACAATTTAATTAAAAGTGGAGGAAAAGGACAAAATATTAAATAATTAAAATAATTATTTAAATATAGTAGAAAAATGGAAAATAATTAAATAAATTTAGAATTTATTTAATTATAGAGGAAAAGATAATTAATTAGTGATGCAATTAAATAAATAAAATTTATTTAATTAATCAAGGGAGGAATAAGGAGAAAACAGATTAATTAAATAATAATTAAGAATTATTTAATTAATAGAGGAATGTGACCGTAGAAGATAACTAAATAATTAAAATGATTTAATTATGCAAGCAGAAAGGGGAATTGATATGAAAAATTGTGTTCGTAGGCTTAGGAAATTTTTGAGTGTCTACATAAACAAATGGACAACAAACACTATGGTATGAAATAGACCAAGGTGTGCAAGTTCATCCACCTGCAAAAAAGACAGTTGCAGACAAGGAATGTCCTAACTCATACTAAAGGAAAAATTGCTCTTCTTTTTTTCGAGACAATCCACAAACAATAGTCAAAGAAAATAATCATAAGACATCCTTGCTCCTCTAAATCCTTCATGGGGCGTCCTCGAGAGAGCTAGTAGCATGAATCAAAGACAAATCCAAAAAGATAAGACAAAATAGCCTAACAAATTCAACAACCATTCTGAGTGTTTGCCAATAATTGTTTGTTGATGTTTGACTAACTAGGTGATTGACAAGTTGATTGTTTGACAAGGCCTGGTTTCAAGAGAGGAAACATGTCGTATAAGATGTCAAGTCTGGTTTTGATCATGTGACCACCTATATAAGGCAAATGACAAAGTTTGATTAATAACGACATCCAAATTACAAGGACACTAACTGTTTGCTGCCGATTTGGTGTTTGTTGACTGTTTTGACAATTAACTAAGGTGACATGATGATTTGTTGGCTTGTTTGTCTTGTGACTTGTTTGATGTTTTGACAACTATTTGTGTTCAAGTTGATAATTTCTGGTTCATTATGATTAACACAACAAACCCTAAAGGACTGACCTAGGTGGCCTTGAGAGCTCATCAATAGATGGCCTTGACTACGTTACAATGCACAGAGACCTCGTAATTCGATATGACTTGAATTTGTTTTATTGACAAAGGATTGAACCATGATCTAACTATTATTCGACAAACTCTAAAGGAATGACCTAGTGCCTTGGGGGCTCATCCACAAATGGCTTTGCCTATGTTAAGTCGTAGAGGCAATGTAGTTCAACTAGACTTGGACTAACATGACTGAATTTGACTCTGTTTTTGGTATTATTGACAATTATTTTGATGTTTTTGTGTTTTGACATGTTTTGATTTTTTTGGATTTTGTAGTTTTATGATTTTTTTTCTTTTGAGAATATTTGAATTTTTTTTATCTTTTTGTCATTTTATGACTTTTTTTGTCTTTTTGATATAGTGACCTCTCAATAGCAAGTGTAGGATCCAAAGGATGACATAGGTCAAGTATTTTACCCCAGTTGGGTATAAGACCAATTTATTAGGGATGGAATGAGATGGATGTTATAGCGAGTAGATATGAAAGAAAAAAAAGACAGAAAAATGTCAATTGTTCCAGGTTATGAAAAGGACAACTAGGAATTATTATGGATGATGTGGGAAGAGAAAATGATAGGAAAAGTTGGATTGGAATGATGGTAGATGACAGAGAAAAATTCAACTACACATGGCACCTATTTGTTAGGTTTTCACCATGGTACTTATCCAAAGTGCCACCAAAGTGGTTTTCACTATTGGAAAGATTATTTCTCTTTACTATTTTCTTAATTTTTATAATGGTTATGACATGGCTCTCTGAAGCTAAGTGTAGAATTGATAAATGCCTGATCCATAGATTTTCATGACAATGCAATGACCTAATTTGGATGATCGTGCTAGACAAAAGGGCCTAATCCTAGATGAGGAGTGTAAGTGGAAAATATGAAGGACAATAGATGCAACAAATGAAGGAGGCTATGGTATGATCCCTAATGTGCACACTACATGGGCCACCAAGCTTTAGACAACAAGGAGTTTGGAAAACCAATGAGCTAGAGTACACGAAGGGGTCGTCATCAAAGGTACATTGAAAGACATCACCAATGGAGGTGGAATGACATGATGAATGTGTGAATATGGATGGATTGGATGGGATGTATGGAATGAGTGTGAGTGACAAGGATGGAGACCTCAGATCAACAAGATATTTGTTTGAATTCACATTTTGATAGATGCCTCCGATGATTTTTGATGGAGAGGCATATTTGGAGATTGAATTTTGCTCATTTCTGAATTGTATTTTTGATTTGTCCAATAGCTCTTTATTGTGGCTAGAGGACTTGTCTTGATCTAATTTTCTTTTCATTATGTCTTTTGATTCTTGATATCCATTTAAAGATAGCTCTTTCATCAGAGCTTTTCCTTTATTATTTTCTTGAGATATGACTAGTTGATCCATGTCTATGATGTGGATGGATGTGAGTGAGATGGATGAAGTGGGTGGAGTGACAAAAAATTTTGGTGGTTGAATGAGAGTGGCGATGACATCAATGGGGTCTTTAGGACTATCCTTTTTGGTACTGCCAATCTCAAAGGAGGCTCGTACATCCTTAATGACTTGGCAAGATGGCTTAGTAGAGGCAACAATACGAGATGCATATCCTATCCTAGAGCAAGTGAGATGGAGGGATGATGTTTGGATATCCTCAACAGGATCTTGATCGAATAGTCTATTATCATAGATATCTTGGTCAAACATGGGGTTGTCATGGACATGAAAGGATTTAGTAGAAGTGGATAGGGTAAAGGTAAATGTATCATTAGGATCCCAAAAAGTTTTGATCCAAGCACACCATCTATTTGTGTACCTTCTGAAGCTTTCTTGACATCGTTGTTAGAAGTCTTAACTTTCTCAGCAACATTAGCATTATTTTTTGCTGGTAAATTATCCATACGGTATTCTCCACATCCCATGTCATGGACTTGGACCTTGGGGTTTGATGACACGGTAAATGGACTGGATGGCTTGTTCAATGAAGATGGATCAATGTACATTATGATGAAGTGGAGGATGAAGCTTGTTGATTGACAAACACTTAGAATTTTGTAGTCCCCTTTAGATTACTACAATATTGAAAGGGGTCAGGATTTCCTGCAATGGTAATTTCAGTTCCTTCATGAGGGAACTTGAGACATTGATGGTATGTGGATGGTATGGCCTTCATGGTGTGAATCCATGGTCAGCCTAGGAGTAGGTTGTGTGGAAGGTCAAGTTCCAAGACCTAGAATGTAGTGTTCATGACAACAGGCCCAACTCTAATAGGTAGTGTGATAACACCCTTGGAAGATAATTATTCATCGTCATATGCTTTGATAACAATGCATTTGGTTGTGTTTACACATGCATCAAAGAAGCCTAATTCCTTAACCAATTTGAGGGTACACATTTTTAACCCTGCTCCACCATCTACCAATACTTGTCTGACCTTATGTTTGTGGATGAAGACTTCAAGATGCAAGGGGTCATTGTGGTTTGTCTTTTGGGTAGAATAGTCTTGGTTAGAGAAAGTGACATGATGGGAATTAGCCAAGTAGCCCACCATCTCCTGGAATTGATTGAAATCAGGGTTAGTGGGTACAGTAGTGTCCTATAAGGCTTTGTCAAGAATGGCCCTATGATTAGGTGATATACGCAACAACTCAAGGATAGATATTTGTGTGAGTGTCTTCCCCAACTGGTCAAGTATATTGTATTGAGACTTTGGTTGTGATTGTTTTGGGGGAGCACCCTAGAAGGTCACCTTGGTTTGATGGGTATTGATGGCACATTCCGAAAGTTTCTTGATGGTAATGGTATTGACATAATTGTCGATAGTGCGAATGTGATTTATTATGGTGGTATAGTCATATTTGACATTAGTGTAATTGAAAAAAATTGTTAGTCTTATTACCTAAATTGGAGGCCTTTCCTTTTCCATGGTCATGTAAAGGACTTGTAAGGACTTTATGGTCACTGTTGGAGGTTTTTTTTGTTTTCCATTGACTTCTATGGTTCCATTTTCAATGAGGTCTTAGATGATATTCTTCATTTGTTTGCATTGTGACATTGGGTGTCATTTAGCTCGGTGGTAGTCACAAAACGAATTATCATCCCACCAAGAAGATTTGAATTTCCCAGGGTCATATGGTTTCACATCAGGAAGTTTTATGGAATTCTGTTGCAAGATTTATTTAAAGACAAATTCAATTGGCTCCCCTAAGGGAGTATATTTACATCTTGTGAGAAACTTCTTTTGGACTCTTTGTTCTTGTATGTTTTGGATGGAATTTTTTATATGTTTGGGGGTGCATGGTGTGCTATTGGTTTTATTAGTTCCCCTTAGTGTAATGGTAGGGCCTATGTGTATTTTCTTAGCATCAACTACTCCATCATTGGTCACATTCTTGTTGTGGCCCAATATTTGTTTGTCACTAGAAGTGTTTTGGGTAGTCTTGTTCTTGTTGAAGGTTTTGATCTCTCCCTTGTCAATAAGTGATTTCTCAAGGATAATTCCTTTCTCTACTAAGTTTTCAAATGAGGCACAACATTGCATCCATAGTTCATGTCTTAGATTTGAATTGAGGTTTTCCACAAACATGACAACTTTTTTCTTTTCAAGAATTTCCACGGGACATCTGCTAGCTAAACCCCTCCATTGTTGGAAGAATGTCACAAATTTTTCACTCTCTTCTTGTGTGATATAACATAGGGTGGAAATTGTTATCTCATTATCAATGTTGAATTCAAAGTGTTCTACAAATTTGTTAGCCAAGTCTCCCCATGTTTGTATGCTAGTTGGTAGGCATGCAAACCACTCAAGTGCTTGTCCTGGAAGACTTCTTGGGAATAGTCTCATTAGATATGTAGGTTCATATGCAATGTCTATGCAAGCTGTAGAAAACTCTCTCACATGTTTGATAGGATTTCCCTTCCCTCTATACTTATGAAAATTATACATGATGTAGCCATGTGGGAAGGGAGGAATGTATAGACTTTTTTCGAATGGATATGGACACAAGTCTTTTGTAGAGTAATTTTTCTTGTTGGATACTTGCATTTTCTCTATTTGTTGTTGCAAGGCAAGCATTTGAGTTGCTAGGACACCCACTTGGGTAAATGATGTGTCTTGTGTATTGTCCATGTTGGCATGTTGTAATCTAATGTTGTGAGATGGATTTTGGTTTTGCATATGAGGGATGAAAGGTGGTATTTGGTTATGAGCATTTTGGTTGAAAGTTGGAATTTGATTTGTGTAAGTGGGATTAGATTGGGTTTTCCATGAACTTGAAAAAGTGTGACCATGTAAGTTTTGGTTGCCATGTTGTGTGAAAGGACCTTGTGTATTGTTTGTCCAGTAGACCCTTGGGTATTGTGTTGTACATGTATATGAGGAGTAGGCCCTTGTTATGATGTAATGGTATGTTGAGATTCCCCCATGTTTGGTATAGCATTTGACGTAGGATTTTTAGGACCATTAACAACAATATTAGGTATTTTGCTTGTATTGTTTAGGCTCATGACAAATAGATTGGAAGATGATGACCCCATGGTTTTAGATGTGGAAAATGGATTGAGTGAGGTGCTAAATGGTGGTGTCATGGATTGTGTTGTGTTTTTTGTCATTCCTTGTGTCATTGTTTGGGTGAAAAATGGTGATGTATGGATTGTAGTTGAGTCTTGTGTTGATCCTCCTAATGGTATGGAATTGTTGACTTGTGGGATGGAACCACTCGAGGTAGAGGCACTATGTCTTTGATTTTGTTTGTTTGGGGTAGGAATTTATTGTCGTGTATTGACACCAAAACCATGGGGGTGATGTGGCCCCTTTTGATAATAGTTTAGCTAGGAAACATTGGGGTCTAATGCCACTATCTCATCCACAAAAGAGGCTATTTTGGGATCTTGTGTGGAAGCCTCTACTTCCTCTACAGTGACACATCCTTCTTTGTCTCTAATGATGATTTTTTCAAATGGATTGGGACATGAATTTTGTGTTCTAGGTACTCCATGGGAATAACTACCAAAGGGGTTGACAAACTCATCATCTTGTGGGCAGTCCATCTCTTTTCGTTTCTTTTGCAACCTTATTTCAACCATAAAAATACTTGCAAAAGGTGGAGGTGAATGTGATATGATTTCCAAGGCATGGTAATGCAAAGGTATGACTATGACTAAGGTATGACTATGCAAAGGTATGACCAAGGTATGAATATGACCAAGGTTATGCAACTATGTTTTTGGATTTTTCAAAGTATGGGAGATGTCTAAAGATGGTACCAAGATAAATGATCAAAGTGACAATAATCAAGATGTCAATAGGATAGTGTCACAATGAAGTCAATATCTATGGCATATGCAATATGGCTATATTTTTTGATTTTCGAAGGTATAAATGATGTCTAAGGATGATATCAAGATAAATAATCAAAGTGACAGTGGCCAAGATGTCAATAAGATAATGTCACAATGAGTTCAATATCTTTAGTATGTCTAGGACTAAGGTATGTCAAATGTAATGCAAATGTGAAGGGATGATGGGTGGTGAAAATGGTAATATGACCTAAAATGATGACTATGATTATGAAAACTAAGCACCTTATGGTAAGTCTAAGGTAAGGTCACTAAACAAACTAAGATAGCTAAGGAGAAAAATCTAATTTTATCAAGACCTAAAGGATGCAGGTAATGACTGAAATGACAAGTTGAAAAAGGTGGTCTCAAACTAGCCTTGTGAGTTGAGGAGCCAACCTAAATGACAAAGGACTAAAATGATGGAAAGTAAGGTCAAGATAAATCTAATTTTGTAACCTATGGAGAGCTCTAAAGTCTGATGAACTTCCAAATCCAAAGCTTACAGCAAGGTGTATGCAAGCTAAGAGTTGACCTAATGTTTGATCTAATGCAAAGAATGCAAGGATATGGTAGTGGATGGACTGAAAATGACAAGTATGGTGATTGCAAGTCTGTGATCAGAGGACAAGATGATGCTCAGGAATTGATCAAACAATGGACTATCTCATTTTTCCCCAAAATTTTCAACAATAGGCAATTGCATTGTTCTGAATGACAGTTGCGGTGTTCTGTGTAATAGTTGCAATCTCTTGGGTTTCTCAGTTGTGGTTTTTTGAATAGAAATTATGGTGAATGATAATAAATTGTAGCAAACAACTTGTTTTGACCTAGGTTGAATGTTTTGGACTTAACTTTGGATCTAAATTTGGAAAATTCTAAATAGAAAACACTACAAATAGTTTGAAGACACTTGGGCTAGTCTAAAAATGTCCAAAAGTATGTTTGCAATGTGTGTGTTCTAGGGTTATTCACCCCGAATTTCCATGAGTATGGCACATATCAAATACAATATCACACATAGAAAACACTTGTCTATCCCTAAGGTTAATGGCCAATGGTGTCACTCTTAGACCCACTCTAGGAATCTCCTTCGACACAAAGGAGGGACACCCATACGAGACACCCTTTTGGGGTATGTATCACCTCTTGCCTATGATAGTGAATGGGTAGGGGCCTCCTACACTGGAAGGATACCAAAATCACCCTCTCCATGGAAATTCACAAGCCCAAAAGGCAAGTAACTTATGCAAGCCAAGGATTTTTGTGTCACTGAAGGGAGCCAAATGTTGGTCATAAAAGTCTTATGGGTGCGATGCTACACCACTGCACTAAGAATGTCACCAAAACTCAAGTAAAAGGGTGGCTTTTAACTAGTTTGAATATTAGTTGCAACTCGGGGACATGGCACCTTGTGAGCATCTAGCAAGCCACTTAAGGCTTTAATCACTCCTACTAGGGGCTCTTATACATTTTATGGTAGTACCCAATTTTGAATGACACTGCATGATTAAGGCCTACATACCATGAGGAATAAGACTTTCGTCACATACATTTATATATTGGTCTGAGGGAAAAACCAATTGGATTCACCCTTGAGTTCTTCATACGGATGTGTCTCTTAGGTAGGCCCCTCTAAAAGTAAAAAAAAAGTGAGACAAGTATGTTGTTTTTGATCCCCAAGATCACACAAAGTACAAGGACAAAGCATACACAACACCTTTTTCTCACACTCACATAGTGTTCATTAACCTTAATAAATTGAAATGTGTGGGTGATAATGCAAGTGTTAAGAGGTGTTTTTGATTCTCAAGATCACCAAAATTGTGCGAGAGAAGATAATACACACCTCTACAAAAAAATGCAAAACCACAAGACAAAGAAGATAATGATTTATTTTAAACCCTCAAAGCAATATGTGAAAGAAAACACTTAATGAAAAGTTGTTAATTTTAAAACCAATGATTGAATATGAAAGGTTAATTTTAACCCGAATGAGTGTAGTATGCAAATTGTAATTTTAGCCCAAATTATTGAATATGCAAGTCAATTTTAACCAAATGAGTGTTTAAACAAGAATTGCAAAGTGAGACAAGATAAAAAGTTAGCAAAATGAAATGCAAATGCCTCCTTTCCACCTATGCCACACATTGAAAAGCATATATTAGTATTAGAAAACACCTAAGCTACCAAATGCAAAAATACTGAATTGAGAAATCCTAAGAAAATTAAAGATTCTAGAAAGCAAGTAGTTGCGTCTTTGTAACTAATAATTGCAGCTCACTAGTTTTGACAGATGAGGCTCAAAACTTATCGACTACAACTTTTAGGATGGTGACTGCATCAGACACATGTGGTGGACCCCTCTGCAATTGCGGTGAAGCCCTTCACACTTGCGACAAATAAACCCTGGGGCTGCAAAACACAACAAAAATGACTGATTCTGACCAAACCATAAACCAAACTAATACGATATTGATGTTAAATAATAGAATCTGTAGACATGGAAAATGTACCAAACTGATCCTATATGCTTGATCCTGATTTACCAACACCATTTCATCCTGAATCATCTCCTTTGCTAGTCATTTAATCGAATAATTTGTATTTGATTAAATTCATCACTCTTCATCTCTTAATTAAATAAATCAATTTTCTCTGATTAAGTCATCGTACCCCTCTTTTAATTAAATAATTCATTTTATTTAATCTCCAAAGTCATCTCATTTAAATTAAATAAATTTATCTTTATTTGATTTAAAGCTAACATCCTCCCCTTTTAATTAAATAAATCAATTTTCTCTGATTAAGTCATCGTCCCCCTCTTTTAATTAAATAATTCATTTTATTTAATCTCTAAAGTCATCTCATTTAAATTAAATAAATTTATCTTTATTTGATTTAAAGCTAACATCCTCCCCTTTTAATTAAATAAATCAAATTATTTATTTAATTAAGTCTAAATCATATTCCTCTCATTTTGATTTAAATCAATCCTAAAATCTAAGTCAAAATGGTCAAATCAGCTAATCTCCTTTAAATTAATCAAATCCCGATTAATGCTAATCTAATCCATCAAATCCTCTAGATTTTGCCACTTGCTCATGAAAATCAATTTATCAATTTATTAAATCATCTATTTTCTTTCAAAAAGGAATCAATGGTTGGAATATTCCCCAAATTTGAAAAAACCCTCCAAAAGTGTTTGTACATCCAACAAAGCATTTAAAATCTCTTACATGTCCTTTTCTTGAGCCATGTGGCATTAACTTCACCTTTCACCTCATCCTTCAAGCCATCTTTTAAATTTGAATCTTCCCCCTCTTTGCACATTCTCCAAAATGTGCTCAACCTTTGTCTATTGGCATGTTGACAAGTGGCACTTTATCATTGGATCATCTTTAGTCCCACATCCTCCATATGTTTCATTCTTCAATCCTTATCTCTTATAAATATAGGCCTTCTCTATTTGTTGAGGGAGCCACAATCAATGTAAAATCATATTGCTCATTTGAGGAGGAGAATGGGAGCCAAAGTCATTATCATCTTTTGAAGCAAAGTTCATCCATTCTTCATCCATTTTTATCATCTCATAGCTAGGTTATGTAGGAATTCAACCAAGAAGTCTCTATCTTCATCAAATAATCACAAAGCTTACAAGGGATTGGGAAAGGGCCATTTTCCACATCAAAATGGCACCAATTCCCCCATGGGATTGAGAGTTTGCATGCTTAAATAGGATTTCATTTCTTTCTTGGTTCATTTTCTTCATTTTCTTTCCTATTTGAACTTTGAAAATGAATTTCATGGGGAATCTTGATTCTCACTTGCATTTGATCTAATGATGTGTTTTGTTTATTGTGTTTGTGTAGGTCAAGGATTGGGGTTCTACAAAATCTAAAACTAGTAACCAGAGACAACAAGAAAATCTAAAAATGGATGCAAACTAATGATGCTATGATTTTCTAAATAGTTGCAGTGATGCCCTAAACAAATATGTCACAAAAATATGTAGCTGCAAAACACAAAAGGGGCAAGCAATTTCAACCAAACCAAAGGCTAATATGATGCAAGACTAATGTTAGATGATGAAAATAAAAACTAGTAATCAAGAATAAACCAGAAATCTAAAAATAAAAGCAACCCAAATGATATTCCTATTCTTGAAGCAGTTGCGACTTTCCAGTTGTCAATTGTGTCAAACTATCTCTTTGCAATTGTGTTGTTTTAGCTGCCAATTGTGTTGCAGACCTAAAAAACTAAAAAAGTCAAAAATTTATGCAAAATCTTGTCATCTTCACGTTGGGTTCACCAATGTAATCTAAGGTAAATTTCAAGTTAATGTAAAATAGCATAAAAAATAACCCTAAACCAACAATAGAGCACAAATAAGCATAAGAACATGAAATATAAAGTAATATCACCATAAAGTCTTCATGCCATCATTGCTTCAACTCCATTGCCTTCTCTATTTTTCTTGAAATGAACTCGATGCCCTCATATTTGAGTATGTACTAGTAGCCTATGACAATGACTAGCAAAATATTAAAGATAGTTGTTTCACACTATAGCATGTAATTGCTCTAGATATGCATAAGATGTAGATAGATTAAAATGACAATGATAGGGTATTTTATAGAAAAGACAAATTTGAATGAAGGGTTGAGATTTTAATGTCAATAAGATATGTCAATCAATGGCCAAGATTGAAAGATGTAGTATGAAATAGGGTTAGGGATAAATTAGGAAAAATATAGGACTTGATTAAGGATGAATGGATGAGATTGAATTATAATATAACTCAATCAAGGGTGTAAATTAAATGAGACATAAATAGATAAGAATGGCACAGATAAAGAGGTTGGCACAAAAAAAAGAGATTGTAGGAGGAATTCAAATAATTATAAAATTATTTGTTTGGAGAGGAAAATTGAATAATTAAATAATGAAAACATTATTTAATTATAGAGGACTTGTGACAGGTTGAATTTTGAATTAAGTAATAATTTAATTCAAAATGGAAAGAAAATAGCAATTAAATAAATAAAATTTATTTAATTTAATGTTAGAAAAGGCTTAGTGAATAATTAAATAATTAAGATAATTATTTAATTATAGTTGAAAGTGGTAAATAATTAAATAAATAAAATTTATAGAGAGAAAGAGCATTAGTGACATAATTAAATAAATAAAATTTATTTAATTAATCAAGCGAAGAAAATATAAAGCTAGAAATGGATTAATTAAATAATTAAAATTATTTAATTAATAGAGGACTTATGACATTAGGAAATAATTAAAAAATAAAAAATATTTAATTATCAAGGATGAAAGGAGAAATGATGGAGAATTAGAGCTCGCGTGCCTAGGACAATTTTTAGAGTTTATACTCTTGTAGATGTTGATTCATTGTGATACAAGATTCTAGAGTGAATTTGATAGCATAACAGTATCTCAAATATTATAATTCTCTCTTACACACAAATGCACTAAGGAATCAATATATCTCACTCATACATGGGAATCCATCATTGCCATGCGTCAATCCCACATTCTCTACATTCATGCAAACTGAAACCACTAATATGCACAAGTCCTGAGCGACCCAATTAACAACTTGTTAAAAATGTAGTTACATGCAACCACATGAAACAATATGCAAGAACATGCAAGGCTTATTGATGAGAGACAATTATGCCCCATTTTATGCCACATTTTTTCCTATTTCATATGCCTTCATACCCATTCCCACATTCCATTTCCGTTCCATATCATATATTTTACCATTTTATGTTGCATATGATTAAATACATATAAGCGGTATTTAATATAGTTTTGGATAAAATATAAAAATTAATTATTGATTGTATTTACTAATAAGAATTATGATTTCAATCCCTAGAAAATATATCTTGCAGCATGTAGATTTCTTGTCATCAGCATGCATATTTCCTGTCATCAGCATACAGACTTCCTGTCTCCTGCACAATAGAAAATAATTTCAGCAATTAATTTTATTTTAAATAATTATTTATTGTGCTACTCATATGCCATGAAATAGCATATATTATTTGATGTTGTAACTAATAAAATCCTGCACAGTAGAAAATAATTTCAGCAATTAATTTTATTTTAAATAATTATTTATTGTGCTACTCATATGCCATGAAATAGCATATATTATTTGATGTTGTAACTAATAAAATCCTGCACAGTAGAAAATAATTTCAGCAATTAATTTTATTTTAAATAATTATTTATTGTGCTACTCATATGCCATGAAATAGCATATATTATTTGATGTTGTAACTAATAAAATCCTGCACAGTAGAAAATAATTTCAGCAATTAATTTTATTTTAAATAATTATTTATTGTGCTACTCATATGCCATGAAATAGCATATATTATTTGATGTTCTAACTAATAAAATTATGATGAACAGAGCAAAAACAAATAGCTATTTTTATGGCACAACAAAATCTGATTTTTATGGCACAACAAACTCCTATTTTTATGGTTGGTTTTATTCCAACCCACAAGCCATAAATAGTGCCATAAAAGACGACAAGGGAATAGGAGAAAATGCAACAAAATAGGTTGGAAAAAATATAATAGGTGGTGTGGTAAAGCATATGCATAATATTAGAAAAATAATGCAACAAATCCACACACAAAAATAAGAGGAAGGGCATGAATAGTAAAACAACTTGTAATTTGTTTCACGCCTTATAAGGCAATGTAATAGCTATAAAGGGGGGTGAATTAGCATGTTGTAAGGGGGATATTATATGCAGATTATTGTATCATTTTTGATAAAATAAAACGATTCTTTGATCACAACAGTGTAGAAAGGCTCTCATCCCATCCCACCTGCAAACCACGGAGAAAGGTCCCACTCCCCAGTGAAGCATAGTGACATTTATTTATTTTTACTGTTAATATTTGTGTGTGTTATTTCCATTCAATTTAACTTCAATAGATTTCAAACTTTAATAGTTGTGATCGATTCCACAAAAGGATATAAAAATCATGGAAAATCCTAACCTGGGAATTGGAAATTCCAGCAGGTGACTAACATCTTCTTATGGTTGTTCATTTACATTGTCAAACCAGGGAACATATACTTGAAATGGAGTGGCATTGTATGTGCACTAAGAACCAGTTTCAGTCACAATTTACCAGAAATAAATGCTTGGAAGGAATTCTACTTATGCTGCAAGAATGTAATGTAAAGTCTACTTAACTTAAGCGTAACTTATTCAAAGTAGAAATCATGACAACTATTACTAAGAAACAAACTATGAACTGGCCTTATGCTGCAGTAACAAACACAAGGATGGATTCTCGATGCTGCAGGAACAATATAAGACTGAGATTGCACTGAAAATTTCAAGAATGAAATCTAACTTATAATCAATAGGAGATAAATAACTAACTAACTATAGATACTCACTAAGTGGGCCCCCTTAGCAAGCACCAACTAGTTTATGCAAGATTTGAACTCAAAACCTCATCAGTTTTTATTCATAAACTTGGAATCATATACATTGATTGTTCTACTTATAAGAAAACTAACACAAAACACTGTCTCTTATTATAATACTAACTTTTACATACCTTGTTGCTCACTCACGCAGGAGGAGAACTTATTTATACTAGAAAAACAACTAACTACCTAACTCCAATAGAGAAAGACGTGGACATAAGTGCATCTTGAAACTAAGGAACAAACTTCTCATAAATGAAGGCATATCTATTCAACACGATTAAGAGAGAATTTAGTATTCCACTCTTCCTAGATTAATGATCATTTAGATTTCCTCCCAATGACTCAATCAGAGAGTCTTTGCTGGAACAACTTCCTCGATGCCATGCTGGAAATGGACTGTACTGCAAGGCTGAGATCTGTTGTGCTTTGACTCGTTCATGCTTCCTTCAACAACCTACGATGCACATGGCGACATAAGCGAAAGAAAACATGTGTGGAAAATAACACGATACACATTCATTAATCACATATTAAATCCATTTCATTATCCAAAAACCACATGCACTATATCAGTCATTCGAGAGGTCAAACAAGGTAATTAATACAGACACATAGAGATGTTAAGCTGGAGGAATATAGGAATGTATTGCTACAGGATACTACCCGATTTTGGATAAAAAACCTTTAATCAAAGAGTTAAAACAACCATCATCAATAAGAGTAAGAGTATTAAAAATACATCATAATATTCAAATTATGAATATATTTCAAGCTCATCATTTTCCCCCTACTTATCCTAATGATGGTCCTCCAACATTAAGTTTTCTAGTTGTTTCTCTAAAATCAATAGTAGTTTGGCCCTACAATGAAGTTCCAAATTTGTAGTAGAAACCTCTGAAACTTTTCCATCTCTCATACCTGCGGGTTTTTATATCCTCATTAACATTTGTAGCTCGATGAGGGTAAAGTGGCCACATCAAAACTGGAGGTCAAAATGTTAATGGTAGCCATAACTCAAACCTCTTCTAGAGACCAAGCTGCATGTACTTCTCTATCCTTCTGATGGCTACCTTAAAGTTTAGAGGGCTATGAGGCTCAGATTTCCTCAGACCAACAGTCATTTTTTCCCATCTTGTTTCAATTCTGAAAGATGAAAGCTTCCAAAATAGATATGGTTGGTCTTTGAACTCATCATACACCTAATTCCTTATATCAAATATTTTCATTCTTTTCGTCTGATCATTGAATCCATACACAACAGTAAGCCAAGTTCTCAGAATTGTGTCAGGAGTTGATCTTTCAGGTTGCAGTGGAATAGGTTCATTCCTTTCAACCTCTAATTGTCTTCCATAGTTAGCTTCATTGGCTGCCCAAGACATGAGTGACCTCAGATGAATGTCGCCAATGTAGAGAAGCGGATTCCACTCTGTTTCAGAGGGAATTATCAAACCATGCAAATAAAACTCACATAAGGAATTTTTTAGCCAATTGGGTGCCACCTGATATGCATCATAAAATTCCTTAGCTGTGTGAATGACAGGGTCAAAATTTCTTGAAATTCTCATCAATTGAAACCAAAGAAATTGCTCTTTAAGGCACATAGCATATACCCTAGGTGGTGGTCTACATTCCATAATTTTACCAGTTATCTTCATCATTTTGTCCATTTTCTATTTCATTTCTTGAATTTCCTATTTTTGTCTTTCAATTTCTCTTTTCAATTTCTTCTTTTCTTCCTCCCAAAGACTTTGTTGAATTTCAGTTTTAGCTAAATGGCAGAAACTCAAAGTTTGAAATGTAGCAGGCCTTCATGTAGTCCTAAGATATTCCAAATACTCAATCAACAATGTCCTTTTATAAACAACAAATGCTCGACAAGTTTCAGGGGGTAATGGGGTTTCATTGGACACTTCAGACTACCCAAACTATTCTTCTTCTTACTGTAGGATGGATTCTTGTTGCTACATAGGAAGAGATTGTGCTTCTTCTGAAACTTGCCTAACTGCTTCAGCCAAGGCATCAAGACTTGGCATCCCCCTTTCATTACCACTATGATGTTGTGCTTCTTCAACTTCTACTGTCTCAGTTTGCGTTTCCCCAGGAATAACAGATGGACTTTGTGGAACATTCTCAGATACATTCTAAGAAACATCATGACCGAATTCTTTAGATTCCTCAAAAATTACTATAATTTTAGGTTGAGAGAGGGTTGAGGTAACTTTATGCTGTTTCCTTGATGAAGCTCTTTTTGGAAATGTTTCAAAAGTAACAGCTGCAAGAGACACTTTCGTGGCCTACCTCTTTCTAACCTGTCTAGAGGATTCAGACTCAACTGGAGAGGATGATAGTGATACTATAGTGGCAACAGGCATTGCTGTAGGAGAAACTGCTACAAGGGAAGATGCTGCAGGAAAGAGTGGAGTAGAACATTTTTTCTTTTGAGCATGAGGGTCAGATTCTGGGGTTTGTTCTACCCTAGATGACTCTCCTACCTTCGTTTTCCATTTTTATTTTCTAACAACAAACCTGGTTTGTACTTGGGTAGAGGGCTCTGGTGTGGAGACTGGAGGACTAAGTGTTGCAAGAGCAGATGATTCTTGCTCTGCTTCCTTACTTGTAGATTCTACTCTCTTTTTATTTTTCTTGTGTTGTGTAGGGAGTGCTCTAGGAGGCTCTGGAGGTTGCAGACCCTTTTGGGCAACAAATTCTTTCCAAGAAAGGGGTGATACATCCCTCAGGGAACGCTCGATCAAGAATTTAATGAGGGCATGATGGGCAATATAGTTGTCCCTACCCCTCTGGGTTTCATGGGAACATTGTTTCAAAAGGTTTAACAAAAAAATTGGAACATTGACAGCTAAACCGTGCCTCATATGACTCAATAGTTTAAAATGATAGGAATGCAAATAGGAAAAACGTCCCTCACAAGTCAAGTACCTGATTATGAAGGTGGCATATTCTGAGTATGGAGGAGACAGTGACACTCGTTTGCATCCTTGTTTGGAAACCTCCAAGGGTCCATCTATTGGTATTGTGAATTCTTCCCTAGCAAAGACAACATCTCCATCTCCCTAAAGAAAAATTTTCTCCTACCACTAAAAGCCCAGTTACTTCTACAATTCACTCTTTTGTAATGACTACTGTCAAATCCCACACTATAGCTTCTCCCTCTAAAAGAGTTCTCAAAAACTCACCTACAGCTTCCTCATTAAAGGAATCTATCCTCATAAAATAATTCAACCAACTACAATTGTTGAATGCCTGAACCGCTTGAGGGTTTTGCATCAAGAGTTCATGAGCTATAGGCTCATGTCTTACTAACTGGCCACCCATATTCACAAATTATTCCTACTGAGATTCTTGAAATTCGAACTTCTTTTGAAAATTCAAAAAACTTCTTCTACCTTGCTCTTTTTTCCCTATCGTGAATTTTCTTTACTTTTCCAAGAATGACACAAAGGATAATTGCATGTAATGATTGTTAAAAACTACTCAAATCAAGCAGTTAATTGTTGTTTAGGATGAAAACACACAATCATATTTGGAAAGTACAAGAAAATAAAAATATCTTAATAGTTGTGATAGTGGCATAAGAAAAAGTTTGAAATGGATTATCCCTACCCCCTTATAAAAATGTGGCATGTGTCCACACATGTGCGAAAGGATAGGCGAAGAATAGGCAATGATGACTGATATGTACATAGCAATTAATGAATAATTGAAATAAATAAATGATGTGACAATAAAAGATATTGTGTACCTTGTAATAAGTGCTCGTACATGCTGGGAAATATCATATCTCAACATGAAATGACGGTTGGAAGTGAAACCATAAATGAGGGCTGACAACAGAATGGATGACATGGATGGGCGACATGGAAGAAGAGGGAATGAATGGTGGTGATGGATGAAAAACAGAGAAAGTGGCTTCCTTTAAAAAGGAAACCTTTATTATGGGAATGCAACATAGAATTTTAAAGAGATGCCACAGGAGAAAGGCCGAAGCCTTTTGCTGCAGGAGGATCAGTGGCCGCATCTGAAACAAACTTCTTCATAAATTCTTCTTTGGATGATGGCTTATGATACAACCTAAGAAGGTGTCCATTAACCAGTAGCTTGAATCAGATAGGATCTATTGTAGCTAACTAAACTAAACCATTATCAAACACATTTTCTATTTCATAAATACCAAGCCATCTTGTGGTGATTTTACCTTGATTTTCCTTGTACCTGGAGTCATAGAGTAGTGCCCAATCACCGACAGAGAATTGGTTAGTTCTGATATGGTGGTCATGCCATTTTTTTATTTGCTGCTGGATAACTTCAGTATGTTGTAGGGAAACTTTCCTTATCTCATCCAATGCATTCAACTATAGGAGGCATTCCTTTTGAGCTTCTAAAATATCAATGTTAAGTTGTAGAGCAGTCCTTAAGGTCTTATGCTCAAACTCTATTGGCAACATGGCAGTTTTTCCATAGAGTAACTCAAAAGGAGTAAATCCTATAGTTGTTTTCCATGTTGTCCTATAGGCCCAGACTACTTTAGTAAGGCGACTGCTCCAATCCTTCTTGTGTAATTGTACTATCTTAGTAAGGATTGCCTCAATTTCTCTGTTGGTAACCTCTTCCTGACCATTAGCTTGAGGGTAATAAGGGCTAGACTGTCTGTGCCTGATCTTGTAATCATTCATTAATGTAGTGATTAAGTTTGATGTAAACTAAGCTCCTTGATCATTAACAAGTTCCCTTGGGACTCCAAACTGAGTAAAAATCTGCTCATATAGGAACTCAGCAATTTTATTGTCATGGGCATGTGTCATTGCTTTCACTTCTACCCACTTGGTTACATAATCAGTGCAAACCAAAATGTATGATTTATTATTGGATGGAGGATCAATAGGCCCAAAAAAATCCATGCCCCACTTGTCAAAGGGAGTAACTACCACTTGAGGATACAGGGGCATTTCATCAGACCTTGTTGGTCTCCCTATGTGTTGACATCTGTCACATTTTTTAGTGTAGGATGCAGCATCTTTGTGTAGTGTGGGTCAATAGTATCTTGTAGCAAGCACTTTCATAGATGTTCTCTTGGCTACAAAGTGCCTACCACATGGCTTATCATGAAAAGCATGCAAAATTCCATATGTTTCATCTTCCCTAACACACCTCATGACTTGGTCAGGTCCTGTGTAAAATAAATAGTCTTCAATCCATGAAAAGTTAAAAATTTTCTCTACTAACAATTGCCTTTCCTTTGGTGAGAAGTGGGCTGGAATCTTGTTGGCTGCTAAATAATTTGCAATATTTGCATACCATGGAGTTCGAGCAGCAATATAAAATAGATGTTCATCGAGAAAGCTATCATCAATTACCTCAGGGGTGGCAGGTGTAGTTGTTTGAAGTCTTGAGAAGAAATCACCCACCACATTAGCCTGACTTGGTTTATCAATAACTGTGATATCAAATTCCTGCAACAATAGGAGCCATCTTGCTAATCTGCCAGATATGGAAAGCTTATTCATGAGGTACCTTATTGTTGCATGATCTGTATGGACAAATATTTGGTAACCAGTGACATAATGTCGAAACTTGTTCAGGGCATACACAACTGCCAACAATTATTTCTCTGTGACAGTATAGCTTAATTCAGGGCCTTGAAGGTTTTTGCTAATGAAATATATGGCATGCTCTATGGAATTCTCTTTTTGTCCTAAAACTTCCCCTATGGCATAATCAAAAGCATCTGTGTATATGAAAGGGAAAACTCCACTTTGGTCCTTGAAGAACAGGTGTCTGAGTAAGTAAGTTCTTAAGCTGCAGGAAAGATTTGTCACAGGCCTCAGTCCATTTAAATTTAGAATCCTTAGTCAATAAGGCATATAATGGACTGGCTATTTTGCTGAAATCTTTGATAAATCTTCTATAATATCTAGCATGTCCTAGGAAGCTTCTAACATCTTTTTGTTTCATAGGTGTTTGCAAAGTTAGAATGACTTCTATTTTTGCAAGATCAACTTGAATTCCTGCTTGAGAGATATGATGGCCTAAAACAATTCCCTCTTGCATCATCATAAAGCACTTCTCATTATTCAAAGACAAATTTTGCTCCTTACATCTTTTCAACACTTTCTCCAAATTTGCTAATGCTTCTTCATAAGTAGCTCCATAAGTGGTGAAATCATCCATGTAGTTCTCCATAGAATCATGAGAGATGTCAGCAAAAATACTGATCACTACCCTTTGAAATGTTGCAGGTGCATTACACAGGCCAAAAGGTAAGACAGAGTAGGAAAAAGTGCCCCATGGACTGGTAAAAGTTGTTTTGTCTTGATCCTCAGGGGCAATTCTAATTTGATTATACCCACTATATCCATCTAAAAAAGAGAAATACTTTTTACCAGACAATGATTCTAGCACTTGGTCAACAAATGGCAGTGGAAAGTGATCCTTTTTAGTTGTTGTGTTCAGCTCCTTGTAGTCTACACAAACTCTCCATTTTCCACCCTTTTTAGGAACAATCACCAATGGAGATACCCATTGACTGTCTGAAATGGGGTATATAAAACCAACATCAAGCAATTTTTGGAGCTCTTTTTTAACTATTTCCCTAAGTGTTGGATTTATCCTTCTTTGAGGCTAACTAATAGGTGAACAATCTTCCTTAATGTAGATCCTATGAGTACAGAGTTGAGGATCTATTCCCTTCATATCCCCATAGTCCCATGCAAAAGCTTTGTGTTGATCTTGCAGCATTGTGACTAGGGCAGCTTGTTGAGATTGAGGCAACTTATTATTGATGTTTAGACAACGGCCTGGAGACACTTCTACCTGCTTAGTAAGATCATTCATGGAGGCTACTAATAAAGGTGGTGTTTGTATTTTATGTGGAAGCAAATTGTGATAAACTACAGGAAATTCAGGTGGCAGGCTCTCAGAATGCAGTTGCTGCAGGAAACACTGCTAAAGACAACTATCTAGAATAGATGGGCAACTCATATTAGAGTTAGACTGCAAAATGTGTAAAAGCAAGTCATCCTCACTTTGAAGCTGTGAAAACAGATTATTTTGCAACGTCATTAGCCGATCCAATGAATTGACTTCTTCAATTTCCTCTCCTAAATCTGGCCAAATTGGTTGAGACAAGTCTAGTTGAGGCTGGGCAGGTGGGTATAAAGCCAATTTCTTTCTTGACTGACCATCAGAAATTGTCATGTCTCCTAAACGACATCATATAAGAGCATCAGTTGTGGCTAACCATGGTCTACCTAGGATGATAGGATATCCTCCCAAAGTTTCCTTAGTGGACAATATGGTGAAATCTACTGGGTACTCCCAAGACTCAAGGATAACAATGACATCTTCTACCACTCCATCAGGTGTTACTGTGGAACTATCATCAAGCTACAGGATGGTAGGTGTAGACCGAATGGTTAGGATATTCAAATGCTCCATAGTATGCTTGGTCATTACATTGATGGCTACACCAAAGTCAATCAAAACATTCTTTACTATCTGTCCATTAATATTTATTTGTACAACAGGACTCTCAGGGTCAGTATATTTTGGAATGACTACCTTCCCTAACATAATATCTACCAACTGTCCTAGAACATGGATAGTTTGGGGATCCTTTTTCTTTCTTCCTGGTTTCTTTAAACAAGCCTCCTTAATGGATTTTCCATAAATTGGGACATCTTTAATGGCTTGAAAAAAAGGAATTTGAATATGTACATTCTTTACCTGATCCAAAATATCGAAGGTAGGCTTATCCATAGACTTCGATGTAGTAATTTGCAATCTCTAAGGAAAAGGCAGTTTGGCCTGATACTGTAGGAAAGGCTCCTTAGAGATAGTATCTGATACAGGTATATGTTCTGCAGGATTAGTAGGTTGTTTAGAGGTAGAATCTAGAATCTCTGTAATTATAGGCGGCTATGGAGCAGGGAGAGTGGTTCCAGACCTGAGATGGATATCATGAATATTCAAGGCATAAGCTGGATACTGATTGGCTTCTGCAAGATACATAGGCTGTTGTTGTTGCTGCTGCTTATTATTAGGATTTGGTAATGGCTGAGCAGGCATAGGCGTTTGTTTTGGAGGGCCAGTATTTACTGCTGAAGCTACAAGGATCCAGGGGATTGGTTCTGCCATTGCTGAGAACCTCTCAATTGAGGATTCTACTGCCAATTACCTAGAGGTGGAGTCCATTGTCCTTGTGGTTGTTGCCAACCTCCTTGAGGAGATTGCCATTGAGGACTCTAATAGTTAGGCCAATATGGTTGAGAAGTATTCCAAGGTGGTGATGGGCCATATGTAGGTTGCCATTGGTTATTGTAATTAGAATAAGGATTACCAAAAGTCAAAGGGTCTTGAGGCATACCTTGCTTTGAGCCCATGGTCGCCTTTGTGCAACAAAGAATACTTGGTCATCATCACCTTCTACTATCTTAAAATCAGTAGGTAACTGCTTAGCTTCCAGGTTAGCCACCATCTTACATCTGCAATCACATTTCTTCTATCTACAATGTGGATAGAACTCAACCAAGATTGCTTCAGCTTCCTCATGTTTTCTTTCGAGCTTGCATAGTATCCAACTGTGTAGCCATGTTGTTTATGATATCCTACTTGAAATCATATAGCAAATGTGTGATCTTCATCCGTGAAACTCCATTAGTAGAAGACTTTCCCACTGTGGTTTGATGACCTCTACCCTTCTTAACAATTGCTCGAGAGTAGTTGCGACATATTTTCTTGATATCATCCCAAGACACTTAGGTTATATCTCCTCCTCCCATAAGGTCCAGGGCATCTATACAAGTGTCACTGATTCCCCTTAGAAAAAGTAGTTTATGAGATTCTTTATTGAGAGTATGGTCTAAATTCTTTTTTAGGGAAAACAAGAATCTTGAGATATAGTCTTCCAGGCTTTCATCCTCCTTTTGTTGAATTCTGAATATATCATCACCCTTACTACCACTCTTACAATATTCCTTTTATTTCTCAAAAAAAATTGTTTGCATGGCTGCCCAACTATCAACAACACCCCTTCCCAAACTCATAAACCATCGAAGAGCTCCCTCCTTCAAAGTAGCAGGAAACAACTTCAGCCTGTGAGCATCTGAAGTGTAATCATAACTACGATAGAGGATGTCAAACTCAAATAAGAAATTTTTTGGGTCCTCTCTAACTAGTCGATAGAACTTGGGAAGTAATGAAGAAGGAATATTTTTAAGGTTGTCATTATCTTGTTGAGCAACGCTGGGGAAGTCAAAAGCAAGAGGTTGATTAGGTGGATTACATGTCATATTTTATTGATTGAGTATCAAAGCAAATGGATTTTCTTTAGGTTCTTCGTCAGCTGGGGAAAATAGCAATTCAACAAGCAGGTTTTCAGCAAATGGATTGATATCTTGGTCTCCTCCTTCCTCAAATAGATTATAAGCTAGTTCAGAATTGTTATCAATGAATAGAAGGTTAGGGAGGAATCTTCCCAAAGCATCTCTTCTTCTATGCATGCAATTGAAGGAATTTTGAAAATGCTTGAATAAACACACTAAACTACTACTAATAATGACTATCACAGGTTCTTAGCTTGACACCATCCCCGACAACAGCACCAAAAATGATCGATTCTGCAAAAAGATATAAAAGTCATGGAAAATCCTAACCTAGGAATTGGACATTCTAGCAGGTGACTAACATCTTCTTATGGTTGTTCATTTACATTGTCAAACCAGGGAACGTATACTTGAAATGGAGTGGCACTGTATGTGCACTAAGAACCAGTTTCAGTCACAATTTACCAAAAATAAATGCTTCGAATGAATTCTACTTATCCTGCAGGAATGTAATGTAAAGTCTTCTTAACTTAAGCATAACTTAATCAAAGCAAAAATCATAACAACTATTACTATGAAACAAACTATGAACTGGCCTTACGCTACAGTAACAAACACAAGGATGGATTCTCGATGCTACAGGAACAATATAAGACTGAGTTTGCATTGAAAATTTCAAGAATGAAATCTAACTTATAATCAATAGGAGATAAATAACTAACTACAGATACTCACTAAGTGGGCCCCCTTAGCAAGCACCAACTAGTTTATGCAAGATTTGAACTCAAAACCTCATCAACTTTTATTCATAAACTTGGAATCATATACATTGATTGTTCTGCTTATAAGAAAACTAACACAAAACACTGTCTCTTATTATAATACTAACTTTTACATACCCTGTTGCTCATCACGCAGGAGGAGAACTTATTTATATTAGAAAAGCAACTAACTACCTAAATCCAACAGAGAAAGACGTGGACATAAGTGCATCCTAAAACCGAGGAACAAACTTCTCATAAATGAAGGCATATCTGTTCAACACGATTAAGAGAGAATTTAGTATTCCACTCTTCCTAGGTTAATGATCATTTAGATTTCCTCCCAACAACCCGGTTAGAGAGTCTTTCCTGGAATAACTTCCTCGATGCCATGCTAGAAATGGACTTTACTGCAAGGCTAAGATTTGTTGTGTTTTGACTCGTCCATGCTTCCTTCAACAACCTACAATGCACATGGCGACAGAAGCAAAAGAAAACATGCATGGAAAAGAACACGATACACATTCATTAATCACATATTAAATCCATTTCATTATCCAAAAACCACATACACTATATCAGTCATTTGGGAGGTCAAACAGGGTAATTAATACAGACACATAGAGATGTTAAGCTACAGGAATATAGGAATGTATTGCTACAAGATACTACCTGATTTTGGATAAAAAATCTTTAATCAAAGAGTTAAAAAAACCATCATCAATAAGAGTAAGAGTATTAAAAATACATCATAATATTCAAATTATGAGCATATTTCAAGCTCATCAAGTTGTGTGATTTAAATTCTAGCATCTTTATTATACTTCGGTTTGATAAAATATTTTGTAATTCAAGTTTGGAATGTAGTATTTCATTAAATTTTGATTTCAATATTTTTAATTTAGCAAAGTGTGTTTTATTTTCTGATGTAAATTATTGTTGCTATTGTCACATATTGTTGTTGTTACTGTCACAGATTGTTGTTGTTACTGTCATAGATTGCTACTATTTTTATGACAATTCCTGTTAGAAAGGAAGAATAGAAAAGTTAAACTAGATTTTCATTTAGGAAATTTATGTGTGTTCTAGCTACATTCATACCCACTTTATTCACTGCTTTCCTCCCTTCGGTATACTTCTGCAACACCTCTTACAAGCTTACGATCCCTAGATTGATACTTAGACCAAGCTAAAATATTTCTTAATCTTTACCCCAATTTTGACCTATCACTTATAACTCTAAAAATCAAGTAACCTCACATGTTAAGTGTCACATAGAGAAAATCAAATCAACTACCAAATTAGAACTCATCTTTCACTCCTATTCACTCCCAATGACAACTAAGTTTTTGTTTAACAATATTCTCTTCCAAGCTTCAATCAATAAGTCAAACCATTGCCACATGGAATCATGGTGCTCCTCCTTGAGGTTTTCACAATGCTCAATACTAGAATGAAAGCCTAGGTGACAAGTGTCACCTTCCTTTTTTTTCACTTTTCTGAGAAAGGAATATGCTCACAAGTGGGCCCCATTAAAAGCTTAATTCCAAATTAGACTACCATTTGTCAAGATGACACACATTTTAGAGGCTTTGATGTTTTCTTCTTTCCAAATGAGCACCCATGTGACAAGTGTCACATTCTTGTCATTTTTACCTTGCATGTAGGATGCCAACTCTCTACTAGGTCCACAAAGTAACTTAACAATTGGAAACATATATTTTTGTATTTAATAAATAAAATTAGCAACATAGGGAAAGATAAATAATTATTTGATCATAGAATCACTATGAGATACCTTAATCCCACCAAATGGAACAACATTGGTATTTTAGAAGGAAGCTCCTTCATTAGATCGAAACCCACATGCTAGGGTTTGATGAATAAACCCACCTAGTTATTGAAATATGGACCCCCAAGTCAAAAATCATATTATGATCTGTAGACACATAAAAATGTCCTAAGCCTTTGAGCATCATTTTTCTTCATCCTTGTCCTTCGATAATTGAATAATTTTAGTTATTCAATTATGTTTGATTATATTCCTCTATTAATTAAATAATTTTTAATAATTATTTAATTAATTCACTTCCTAATATTTATTCTATCCTGACCGATTAAATAAACTAATTGTGTCACTAATTTCTTCCTCTTCTTCAATAGTTAAATAAATTATTATTTATTTAATTATTTTGTCATCTTTCATCTATAATTAAATAATTACCATTAATTATTTATCTATTTATGGTCCTTTAATTCTTTCATAGTTAAATAATTATTAAAATCATTTAACTATCCCATGCCACCTCTCCTAATTAAATAGTTAATCTAAATTAATTATTTGAGGTCTAATTTACATCTCTCAATTTAATTAAATTAATAAATTTAATTAAATGCTCCTCTTTTCATTTTCTCCAAATAAATAATTTGAATAAATTATTTATTTTCCACTTGTCCATTTCCTCTATTTTCAAATAAATAATTTGAATAAATAATTTATTTTCCACGTGTCTATTTCCTCTATTTTCAAATAAATAATGTGAATAAATTATTTATTTTCCACTTGTCCATTTCCTCTATTTTCAAATAAATAATTTGAATAAATAATTTATTTTCCACGTGTCCATTTCCTCTATTTTCAAATAAATAATTTGAATAAATAATTTATTTTCCACTTGTCCATTTCCTCCATTTTCAAATAAATAATTTGAATAAATTATTTATTTTCCACTTCCATTTCCCCCATTTTGAATAAATAATTTAAAATAAATTATTTATGCACCTCCACTTGGTCAAAGATACCCTGTCGTTATTTCATGTCATAGTCTGCATGTCTATCATAGCCTGCATGTATTGCATGTCTGTCATAGCTGTCGGTGTCATAGTTTTTGCCATGCATGGCATATTCTTGGTGCATCAATTCTGGACCGTCGATTCAACCTTCAATCTCATTCATCCATTCGAAATTGCCTTTTCTTATAAAATGGCAATTTCAAATTCATTTGGTCTTCTTCTTCCTCTTCTCTCTCTCGAGCATTCAGGTGAACTTTTGATCTTTATTTTCACAACACATTTTCATGCATACTTAGAACTTCTCTTAGGCATTTAGAGTCATCTTTGCATAGTAAAAATCCTTCAACACTTGTGTAGGACATGGCATAGTCTTAAGTTGTTCGAAGAATCTGAGGGCACTCTTCAACTTGCAGCAAGCTAGAAGGTGTAATGGAGGCCAGTCACGGAGATTGAAGATTTTGGTAACTTTGCTTTATTTATTTTCATGTTTTCTCCTTTGCTCTCCATTATTTTCTTTGGATTTTTAGATTTAGCAATTATAACCTAATCAAACATAAATTTCCAAAGATACATTTGGTGAACCCGACATTTTGTAGAGAAATTTGTGTGTTCTTGTTTGTTTTTGTTATTTTGCAAGTTACAGCCAAGAATTCATATCAAATCTCGTCATCTTCTTTCAAGCACAAAAAAATGGGAGCATAAGTTATTTTAAAACATTTTCTAGATTTTGTAGGCCTCGTTTTCAGCTTTCTGAAACATTCAACTGTTTGAAATTTCGTTAAGATTTGAGAAAGCTATGGTTGTTTTAGTGATCGCGGCTTTTTAAGATTTAGTTATTAAGACCCGAATTTTATTTTGTTTATAGCGTTTTTGTCTTGTAGGATTTTGCAAAACATTTTCTGGGTTTTGAAGCTCTATGTCTTAGCTTTCCATAGATATCTACGATTTAAAATTTTGTTTAGTTTTGAGAAAGTGATCACCATTTTTAGTTTGTTGTTTTCATTCAATTTTTTTTTGGTTTACTAATCTTTTGTTTGTAGCATGTGGCTTTAGAATGGGGCTCCCAAAAATTGCTTCTTTTAGAGCAACAAAAAAATTGAGCTTTTATTTTTTTAGTTTGCTTTTATTTCCTTTTCTTAGTTTAGTTTAGTCTTTTCATTTTCTAGTTTGGTTTTTAATCTCTTGTTCTAACTTAGTTTTTTGCAGCTTTCTCGTTGGTCCAAGACATTTATGAAACTACTAATTTGTGGTTTTGCAGCTCCATTAGTCGAAGAATCATTTCTTAAACAATGTGTTTGCAATTTCTAGTTTAGAAAACACTTCCATTGGTGCATTAAAATGAACATGTGCTTGATTTTTTCTGATTGTGCTTGAAGGTGGTAGGTGATTATGCTCTCACCTTGTGAAAACTAGGTGATCAGAAAACCAGACCCACCTTATTTTTTTGTCACCCTTACAACTTAATAATTGAAGTATCCTCTCCCCTTGCGCTTTCGAGTGATCCTGGGTGTAAGAGAAACAATTATTATTTTTAGAAATGGGTCTGCCTTAAGGGAAAAAGTACTCACCTTAAGGGACGACCCAACCGGTAACAGGCTAAAGCCAAGCCACTTCCAGTCGGGATATAAAATGGGTGCTTGAGGAAAGTTCAAGTACCACGAGTGTAGATGTGTCACACGGACGGAGTAGTACTCCCATAAACCCTGTTGAGCATAACCTCTTCAGGTTGGAGTGCCACCTAATTGGTGATTAATCTCTCACCCCATGTGTGGCCACTCGAATGGATGCCCTAACTAGACACCTTTTATTTTAGAAGCCAACCATTCACAGCTGTTGCTTGGAATAAGTACAAGGTACAGTATCATGCCCGAAGATACTCACTATTGACTCCCTTGAGTAGAGATAGCAATTCTTGGGAAGTGATGACCCAATAATCCGAAGTTGTTGTGCCCGAATGATGTTAATGAGCCATGGAGGGGAGCCTTTTCCACCAAACTTCTAAGCTATCCACTTTCGAGAAGGAAAGGTGTTTAGCACCAGTCCAGGGTATATCGGTGGGTTATATCAAGTATACAAACCCTTGGCCTATTGGCCTATTAGGATTGTGCTTGTCTCATGTGTGTTTGCATACACCAAAACATCATGCTTGTCAAGTGTTTTCTAGATTTTCAAACAATATACACAACATTCACAAATCTAGACACAAAACCTCAGACAACTCAGACTTTTCAATAAAACATCAAAACAACAGTCTTAGCCTGCTATCAAACATATTCTTCCAAAAGTCTTCTATCAAAACCAAATCATGAAATTGCTCAAATATCTCATTCCTTGTACATTTTAGCTTGCATCTTACCATAGGGTCATCTTTTCAAATATTTAGCTTCATCCTTAGGCTTCACCATTTGCATTTTCGGTCATAAACCAAAAACTTAGGTCCTCATCTCATTTTGCATATTTTGGATTAGGACAACCTTACCTCACTTTGCAAAATATTGACTTTCAAAATTAGGTTATCATTGGACTTATACATCATTATCTCCTTTAGTCATTGTCCTTTTGTGAGATCCTTTTGACTCAAAAGTCTAGTTAGGAAGACTCACTTGTCATTTTGTCCTTGTCATTTAGTCTTTCAAACAAGTCCTTTGATATTCCAAAATTGAGACATAGATCAAGCATAGGGTGGTTAGGAAACCTTCTTCCAAATCATTTTATACCTTTGCATTTGCATACCTTAGACATTCAAATCATTTTAGTCCTCACCTTGCATATCTTTAAAATCCAAAATATTGTCATCATAGTCCTCATTTGGCATCTAGACTTTGCATTGGTCATTTCCTTAACCAACATTTTCACATTGGTCCTCACTGTCACCTTGGCATTTGACATCCTTTCTTAACAATTTATCACCTTGCATTAGTCATTTTCCTTAGGCAAACGCCATTATCACCTTGCATTGACATCCTCCAAAAATACAAAAAAAAATTAGTGTCATAACTTGTCATCTTAGTCTTCATTGTCCTTTGGCATTAGTCATTTTCTTTAGGCAACATGGTCATATTGCATCCCTTATTGTCAAAAAATTCAAAAACATAGTCTTGCATTGTCATCCTTTATCCAAAAATTCCAAAAACATAGTATTGCATCATCATCTCTTTGCATCGTCATCCTAGTCACCTTGGCTTTTGGCATACTTGCATTATCATCTCTTTGCATTGTCATCCTCTATCACATAAAAAGAAAAAAACATAGGCTAGTGTCATATTTGCATTGTCATTATCTTCATTTGAGCAATTTCCTTTGATGGTGGAGACAAGACTTCAACGAAAGAAAAAACAAATGGCAGACTTTGGACAAGACTTTGACAACAAGACCAACAACAACACCAATCCCAATGATTGGATCTTTGATGATCCATTTGGCAATTTGAATGCACAGTCTTCCATGAACATGTCAACTTCCTTTCAAAATCCACTTTTTGAACAATTCATACAAAGAGATCAAAATGGACAAGTCTATGTTGAAAACTTAGAGGCAACAGCCCAAAATCCTGAAGTCACTTCATTTGTAGAAGAATTGGTCTTAAACGATCCCGATAGATACCTTGCTATGCTTTTAGACCAAGGCACAAAATTACCAAAAGGCTTCGACATTAATACCATACGACCTGTCTCTCCTAATAATATGACACAAAACACAACATCTCAACATGACACGAACAATACCTCAACCAATAAAATTGTCATTACTACACAAGTTGCTACTACCACCATTAATGCGACATCTAGTGGCACTATAAATCAAAACACCTCCACCTCAACTAATATGACATCTATTGGAGGAACATCTACTATGACCATGCCTACAATGTCCACATCATCTTCACAAACGATAGGAGCTACCTTTTCATAGTCCATGCCTACAACATCCACATCATCTTCACAAATGATAGGAGCCACCTTTGCATCTACATCAGTAGGCACCACCTCCTCAAATCCTATGATTGGTTCTTCATCTATGACAATGGGGGCATCTTCATCACATCCTTACAGTGGAACCTCATTTAATCCCTTTGGATGAAATTCACGATGTGTTTTCATCCAAGGTCCTCAACACAACATTAACACATCATCACAAATGAACATCCCACATGGACAAGGGCACAATACACATATATCACATGGACACTTTCAAGGACCACACACTACCATGCCACACAGACAATTCTTTCAACAAGGACAAGGAACTCAAATGACGCAACAAATGCATACCTTTGGAAATCAAACAAGTCAGGGACCTCAAATACAGACAAACATGGCTGGGTCACATATTCCTATGTACTTGTCCCAGATTCATACTCAACAACATATCCCCAATCACAACTGGCAATATCAGCAAAACATACCTTACTTTCAGGCAACCAATGATCCTGCTGTACACACCTTGCTAGCAAAAGTGGATGACCTTCAAAAACAGATGGAAAATATGAAAACCTCTGACAAGAAGACACAAATTCCATATGACTTATGTCCATATCCTTTTGATACAATGTTGTACATGCCACCATTTCCACATGGTTATGTGGCTCCAAACTTCAACAAATACAAGGGTAAAACAAATCCACTTGACCACATCAGAGAGTTTGTAACAAGTTGTGTGGATATCGCTCATGAGCACACATATCTAATGCGACTATTTCCTAAAAGCCTCATAGGACCAGCCCTAGAATGGTTCTATACACTGCAACCTAGAATTCAATCATGGAAAGAACTCGCTGAAAAATCCATGAAAAATTACACATACAACATTGACACAGACACCTCCATTACCAATCTATGCCAGCTCACACGAGAAGATTCAAGTGAAACCTTTTTACCATTCTTTCAAAAATGGAGGGGCCTAGCAAGTCGCTGTCATATAGACATACCTGAAAAGGAAAAGGTTGACATGTTCGTACAAACGTTATTAGGCCCACTAAAAAATGGCTTGCGTGTTCATTGTTGAACAACTTTTGCAGACCTAGTTGAACGAGGTTTCCAAGTTGAACAAGCCCTCATAGCTAAAGGAAGACTAAAATACGGTCCTAAAAGCACAAATGCAAACCCTCCTTCTGCTGACAAAACCAAATTTTGGGTTAAAAACAAACATGTCACCAACGATGGTGTAGTTGATGCTAAGGCTGCCAACACTAGGGGTCCTATGATTACTCTAAAAGGGACACAACCACAAAACACATAGATGATGACACAAACCTATGCTACTAATGCTATCCATACAAATTAGAATAACCAAGGCAATCAAAACAATCAAATTCAAGGGCAGCCTAAACAACCAAGACAATTCCCTAGAAGTCGCACATATACCCCTTTGGGTGAACCTATTGACGAAGTCCTCAAGAAATGCATTCAGAATGGTGTCATCACACTTCAGGACCCCAAACCATATGACCCTGGGCAATTTAAACCATCTTGGTGGGATGATAATGCATTTTGTGACTATCACCAAATAAAAGGACACAAAAGTTCTTCCTGTAAACAATTGAAAAAACTGGTATAGGACCTCATTGAAAAGCACATCATTGAAGTTGACGGACCATAGTTTGCTTCTAATGTGGATCATACAATACACAAAAACCCACTGTAGGATCATGGTTCTGGAAACCCTTCTATGTCAAGTACAAATAATTGAGCCAACCATGCTCGTATTGGGTACGACTATTTTGGGGGACCTATCATACATCATGTTAGAACAAATGATGGCCATGTCTACACAGTCACTATTAGAAAGGCCCCTTAATGCAATGTCACCACCCGCGGTAGAAAGGTCACCATAGCCGGCCCTCCTCCCCCTAGACAACCAAAGGTAACAATAGCTGGCCAGTCCACTTCATAGTCACAATCGTGTCCACAAAACAAGCAATCCCAACCTAAAGGAAACTTTAATCTTATTGACCAACTTGGAAGAACACCTGCATAAATCTCTATTCTTGAATTGTTACGCATCTCACTTGCCCATAAGGCCATCCTAGACAAAACACTGCAAGAATCCTCCGTTCCCCAAGATATTGATGTCAGCCAATTTGAAGCCATGGTAGGATATCTCATGACACCCCACCATATCACCTTTTCTGACTAGGACTATTAGTCATCCAAATCCAACCATAATGATTCCCTTCATATCGAAGTCCTTGTTCATAAACATAAGGTCAAACGAGTCTTAGTAGATGGCGGAGCAGGACTAAATATATGATCTTTAAAATTGGTCAAGGCACTAGGCTTTTCTGATGCTTGCGTAGACGCCACAAGAAGCATAGTTATCAAGGCATATGATGATGAAGAATGTTCCTCTCGAGGGGTAGTTACACTCCCAATTCAAATTGGACCAGTCATTGTCGACACCACTTGTCAAGTTTTGGATTTAGACCTGCCATACAACATTTTACTTGGTCGACCTTGGATCCATGCTCTGAAGGCCATCCCTTCCACGTATCATCAATGCTTGAAATTTCCTTTTGAAGGCACTAAGATTACTATATATGGAGACCCTGATCCGTTCCAATATTGTACCAACTTACGAGGTGTCTCAGAATGCCAAGTCCCTATCAATAGGGAAGCTCTGACGTCATTGTCTTCCAAATTCATTGATCCCTCAGCACTCGTGAAGTCTCCTACCTCTTCCACCACCATGACCATCTCCATAACACCTTCCACTTCATGTATCACCCCAAGCTTTGACCTGAGGTTCCAAATTCAGGACCAAGGATGTGGAGAGTATAAGATGAATACAGCCTATTGTATAACAAAGATGCCCAAGTCTCCCCAGGTCTATGACAAACCTTGTTTTAGAATACAACCAAAAGAAACTTTCAGGGTTCCTCCAAATACAGTTTTTATAAAGTGGGGTGAAATGAGTCAAGAGGAAATATATGATATACTATCCTGGATTTATAGAGAACCATGAGACTTAACTCTCTTGCCAGTAACAATATATGGAAAAGGATACAACATGATAAAAGAAAAAGGTTATGATGGAAAAAGTGGTCTTGGCAAGGATAAAAATGGAAGGCGTGAGCCACTATCAATTTTAGAAAGACCAAAACATCTTGGGTTAGGGTTAGGTCCACAAGAATTTGGTGATCCAAGTACCAATGTGCTTCCATGTGAGTTAGTGTATGCTTCATACTGTGTTGAGACAACTGAGAACACCTCCTCTGAAACTAACTCTCACGAATGGGAATTTGGCTCTCAACGATCCTTAAGTGACTGCTACCTTAACGAAGTATTCCTTGAACCTAGCGAGCCTACATTTGAGGAATGATTCTGGAAAATGTTTAAGATCGATACAACACCAAATGATGTCAAGTCAAGATCATATTCTATTCCCATTCATCTTAGCCCCAACATACCAACCCAGTCATCCCAAGCTGACAACCATCATTCAGAATCTCCTAAGCCATCACTTGCCACTACTGATCCTGACTCTAATACTACTCCCTTTGTCCCTTACTTCGCTGGTGAGTATGAAACAAGCGAAGGAGAATACTGGATAGAATCTGACATAGAGCCAAATGATGACAACTTCATTTTTAACGTCTTGGCATCCATTTGCATGCTCTTTGTGTCATCTCCTCAATTTGAAAATGTTGATGATGGAATATCCTTAGTTTACCCTGACCTTATTGACTGGAACCAACAAGGCCCACTAGTAATGGACACTTTTCAAAATGATGAGGCTTTAGCAGAATTTCTAGGACTACGTGAAGGCATTCCAAATGGGGATCACAAAGCTAGATTTTCTATTGACTTGGATTGTGCTGCTTATTTCAGGGAGACTGTACCATCCTCTAGTCACAAAATTAAAAAGAAAAATAAAACAAAAAATGACACATCTCTAGGTGAAAACCGAAAGGCACCTTCTGACGACAAAATAGTAAAAATAAAGGATGTACCCAAGGGTGAAAACCTCCTTGAGGCACATAAGGGTGGAGGATTGAACTTTCTCCCCATAGAAAGAGAAAAATCAGCAATGCTCATAGAGGATACCATACCAGTTAATATAGCTATTGTGGAGGACCCCAAAATGGTTCTCTTTGCAGCATCATTGACAGAAGTTGAACACCCAGAATTTCAAAAGTTCTTCTCAGAACACAAGATAAACTTTGCATGGTCTTATGCTGATATGCCAGGGTTAGATCCTGAGTTAGTGTTACATCACTTGCCATTATTGCCAAATACCAAGCCAGTAAAACAAAAGCTAAGAAAAATGCACCTGCAAGTTGCATTATTGGTTAAAGCTGAGCTGAAAAAGTTATTGGATGTAGGTTTTATCAAGTCAATTGACTATGCTAAATGGATATCCAACCTTGTCCCTATCACCAATCCTACTAGACAGATTCGCATATGCACAGACTTTCGAGATCTTAATAAAGCATGCCCTAAAGATGATTTCTCTCTATCGAATATCAATATCATTGCAGACCTTACAGCTGGATATGAGATGTTGTCCCTTATGGATGGTTTTTCTGGTTATAATCAGATTCGTATTTCCCCTGAAGACCAACACAAAACTACTTTCACATGCCCTTGGGGTACATATTGTTGGACTGTAATGTCATTTGGTCTTAAAAATGCAAGTGCTACATATCAAAGGGCAATGACAACAATAGTCCATGACATGATGCACACATTAATGGAGGACTATGTGGATGACCTTCTAGAAAATTCATTGACAAGAAAAGACCACCTTTCAGTATTGGACAAAGTTTTCAGGAGGCTAGAAGAGTATAAGGTCCGGTTAAACCCAAAAAAGTGTGTTTTTGGTGTAACATCAGGCAAGTTGTTGGGGTACATAGTCTCTCGTAGAGGCATTGAAGTTGACCCCGCCAAAGTTAGAGCTATATTGGATATACCTCCTCATAAGGGAATTAGTAACCTAAGAACGCTACAAGGTAGACTTCAATCTATCAAATGGTTCATCACTCAACTTGCGGATAGGTGTCAACCATTTCAGTATCTTTTATGCAAAGGAATCCCCTTTGTGTGGACAAATAAGTGTCAGGAAGCATTCAACTAGATTAAACAATACTTATTGTCACCTCCAGTTCTCGTGCCTCCCATCCAAGGAAAACCATTAATTTTGTACATCTCTACAACTACTTCAGCACTGGGGGAATTACTAGCACAAAATGACTATGAAGAAAAAGAACGAGCTATATATTATATTAGTCGAACACTGGTGGGGTATGAGCTAAATTACACACCTGTTGAACGTGCTTGTTTGGCAGTTGTATTTACAGCCCAAAAATTAAGGCATTACATGTTAAATCATAAGACACAGTTGGTAGCCAAGATCGATCCCTTGAAGTACCTCTTGAGTCGAGCAGCACTGATAGGATGTTTGGCAAAATGGGTCACAGTCCTCAGTGAATATGATATTCAATTATTCGAGTGGAAAGCCATCAAAGGACAGGTAATAGTAGACCAGCTTGCAGATGCAGCAATACCAGATAGCTATCCTCTTATAACCGAATTTCCAGATGAGTTCGTATTTCAAGCGGAACCCCAACAACCTTGGCAATTATACTTCGATGGATCTCACACTAATCATGGCTCAGGAGCTGGAATACTATTTATTACTCCACAAGGAGATTCCATCCCAAGGTCATTCCGCATTGCATTTCCATGCACTAATAACATGGCAGAGTATGAAGCACTAATTACAGGACTCTGAATGGCTATCAAGTGGAAAATTAGGAATTTGCAAGTCCTCGGTGATTCTCAATTAGTTATTAACCAAGTCAATGATGAGTACGAAACCAAAGATGAGAAGCTAATCCCTTATAAATGGATGGTTGATATTTTTCTGACATATTTTCACAGGCTATCCTTTGAATTGATTCCAAGAACATGGAATAAGGTTGTTGACGCTATGGCAACAATTGGATCTTTGCTTGATATTCCCAGCAATGTCCCACAATTTGAGTTTTTGGTTGAGCAATTATTGGTTCCTGCTTATGATGTCCTCGAATCCAAAATGGTTTGTGAGCTTGTTGGTTCCAATTCCCCCTGGTATAAGGACACTTTCGACTACCTTCATTCGCAGATCCTTCCTCAAAACCTTTCTAATAACCAAAAGAAGTCCTTTATCTGCAAAGTTGCACGTTATACCATCATCAATGACACCCTTTACTGCCGTAGCTTTGACAATACCCTTCTCCATTGTCTTGACACTAATAAAGCAAAAATGACCTTACGGGAAGTGCATGCGGGTATATGTGGGTCCCATTTGAGTGGCCCGACCTTAGCTAAAAAGATTATGAAACTTGGGTACTATTGGCTGACACTAGAAAAGGATGCACTGGAATTTGTAAGAACATGTCACCAATGTCAAATTCACAGTGATTTAATTCATGCTCCAGCACAAGAGTTGAGGCCGATCACTTCTACTTGGCCTTTCGCACAATGGGGACTTGATCTCGTGGGCAAGATTCACCCTACATCCTCCAATGGAAACAAATTCATTATCACCGCCACTGAATATTTTACTAAGTGGATCGAGGCCATTCCACTCACTTACATTACCGACAAATAGATCTCCAAGTTAATCCTCAATTACATCATTTGTCGATATGGCATTCCACAATCCATCATCACAGATAATGGTCATCCCTTCAAAAATTAGGAGGTTCGTGAACTGTGCCAATGTTTCCATATCAATCACCGCTTTTCCACCCCTTATTACCCACAAGGAAATGATCAAGCTAAGGCATCTAATAAAACCATTATCAAAATTCTTAAAAAGACTGTCAATGATGCTAGCCATAACTAGCACATCCAACTCAACCCTGCTTTGTGGGCATACCACACGACCATTCGTACCCCCACCAGTGCCACACCTTTCACCCTTGTCTTTGGAGCCAAAGCCATCTTGCCCATAGAGGTTGAAATTCCATCTTTGTGAGTCTCCATGAAAGGCCTTACCACTGATGAAGAATACAGACAATCAAGACTGCATGAGTTAGAAATGCTAGATGAACGCAGACACAATGCATTGAATCATTTGCAAGCATACCAAAATTGTCTATGCAGAAGTTATAACAAAAGGGTGATGACTCAAAAGTTGACATTGGCAACCTAGTTCTCATGCAGAATCCCAAGAATCAATCAGATAGAGAAAAGCTAGGAAAATTTGAGCCCAATTGGCTAGGCCCTTATGTCATCATAGCATCATTTGGTTCCAGAGCATATCAGTTAACTACTCCTGAAGGTGAACAATTGACAGAGCCAATCAACAGTCTACATTTAAGCAAATTCTATGCATAGCATTAGAAAGCCTGTCTGAAAACCAGTAAAAATACAAAAAAAATTGGAAAATGCAAAAAATTGTCACCTTGATGAAAACCTAGCAAACAAGCGTCCTGTTGACATAATTTTTTTTTTTAATAAAATGACAAAAATAAAGAGAAATAATTCATCCAATAGTGAAAACCTGGTAAACAGGCACTTTGGATAAGTACCATGGTGAAAACTTGGCAAACAGGAGCCATGTGTAGTCAGTCATTGTTGTGCCATCTACTGTCACTCTATCTACCTTTGTCCCTAATGAACATACTCTTTTCCAACATTCATCATAACACTTCATCCTGATATCATGATATTTTTGTCCATGGCTGACAATGGTTGAAATCAAGTCTTGCATATTGTCCATTGTCCATGCTAGTCATGCCTTTTCTTTACATTTCATTTTTCCCTGGCTAATACTCAACTTGACTAGGGGCAAACTTTTATCATGAGACTATAGTGGGTACCGCACGTGATCCTAAAAATTAGAAAATGTCTTGAAAAAAGGCCTAAAAATCAGAAAATGTCCTAAAAAAAAGACTTAAAAATCAAAAATGTCCTAAAAAAAGACCTAAAAACTAGAAAATGTCATTAAAAAAGACCTAAAAATCGAAAATGTCCTAAAAAAGACTTAAAATAAAATGTCCCGAAAAAGACCTAAAAATTAAAAATGTCCAAAAAACCTAAAAATCAGAAAATGTCCTAAAAAAAGACTTAAAAATAAAAAAAATGTCCTAAAAAAAGACCTAAAAATCAAAAAACGTCCTCAAGAAAACACAAAACTTCCAAAACATAGTCATGTCAGTCAACATGGGTACGTCAATTCAAGTCTTGATTAGTCTTTGTCATTATCGAGCTACGTTGTCTCTACGCATTTGCTACGTAGGCAAGGCTCATCTTTGAGCCCCCGAGACATTAGGTCAGTCCTATTAGGTTTGTCAAAATAAATCATGACTCAATCTTTCTTCAACAAGACAAAGTATTTGGTCGTGTCGAACTACGAGGTCTTTGAGTGCATGACGTAGGCAAGGCCATCTATCGATGGGCCCCCAAGGCCGCACTAGGTTAGTCCATTAGGGTTCATTGCACAATTTTCACACACACATGAAATAGTCTTTAAATTTGAACAAACAATCTACCCAAGTGAACTTCGACAATCTGTCAACAGAACATGACAATCATCTTGGCATATCAAAATCGGTCAATCTCAGTCAAACTTAATCAAGCCAGACAAATCTTGCTTACTCTTCAGATGTGTCCTTTTGAAGGGTAGCCCATCATTTAATCATGCCCTAGGATGTGTCCTTCCTAGGCATCGTCATTGTCATCCGACATTTTGAGCAATCCTCTTGACATTTAAGGATCGCTCCTCTTGACATCAATGTTCTTTCTGATGTGTCTTTTTGAAGAACAACCCCTATCATTTATGCCTTAGGATGTGTCCTTCCTAGGCATCGTCACTGTCACCTGGCATTTTGAGGGATCCTCTTGAATTTTGGGGGTTTCTCCTCTTGACATCAACATTATTTAGGATGTGTCCTTCGTAAATTTGGCAATCTTTGGCACTCGTCATCTTGGCATCATCAAAACCTTGACACCCTAGCATGTCGACATTGAACTAGACATCTTGACATTAAAACACTTAGCATCCAAAAACACTTGGCAAACACTTGGCACTTGTTTATTGATTGTTCATCATGTTACTAGTTTTTCAGCGAGATCCTGACAACAGGATTTAGAGAAGCAACGACATATCATGACATTTGTTTTGTCTTTTGACACTCATGTTACTAGTTTCTCAATGATGTCCTGACTCTAGGATTTAGAAAAGCAACGACGTATCATGATGATGGTTTTGGCTTTATTTTGTCCTTTTTGGAAATCATGTTGCTAGTTTCTCGAGGATGTCCTAGAAATAGGATTTAGAGAAGCAACGATGTTTTGTGATTCGTCCTTGCCTTTTTCTGCTTGTGGTTGGTTATGACAAAAAGACTAGGGAAAATTTGCCTTTTTGTATGAGTCATGATCATCCTTGTTTGTGACTATTTAATTCAAGTGATGGTATGACCTTGCACACCTTGATTTACGTCATATCATGGTGTTTGTTGGCCATCACGATAATCTTCCAAATGATGATTAAGAGCAACAATTAGTAGTCCTATGGAAATGTGTTGAAGGATCTTTTTCATCTTACTAACATGCGTCTCCTTCTATTTTGTCATCTTCCCTCCCCCATCTCATATAGGCATTGCATCCATATCTTTGGCATTGACATTTTTTTTTATCTCTTCATATTCTAGTCTTCTCATCAATTTCGAGAGCACACCCGCGTTCTTGGAACCCGTCTATCCTCTCGAGGGGGCATATCGTAACCCTCCTCATCATTCTTCCTCATCTTATTTTGCACTAGGGCATGATTTTGACTTATTTTTCTTTGTCACAATGCGACAGGTTGCATTATGACAAAGAGGGGCAAAATGTAGACACATAAAAATATCCTAAGCCTTCGAGCGTCATTTTTCTTCATCCTCGTCCTTCGATAATTGAATAATTTTAGTTATTCAATTATGTTTGATTATATTCCTCTATTAATTAAATAATTTTTAATAATTATTTAATTAATTCACTTTCTAATATTTATTCTATCCTGACCGATTAAATAAACTAATTGCGTCACCAATTTCTTCCTCTTCTTCAATAGTTAAATAAATTATTATTTATTTAATTATTTTGTAATCTTTCATCTATAGTTAAATAATTACCATTAATTATTTATCTATTTATGGTCCTTTAATTCTTCCATAGTTAAATAATTATTAAAATCATTTAACTATCCCATGCCACCTCTCCTAATTAAATAGTTAATCTAAATTAATTATTTAAGGTCTAATTTCCATCTCTCCATTTAATTTAATTAATAAATTTAATTAAATGCTGCTCTTTTCATTTTCTCCAAATAAATAATTTGAATAAATTATTTATTTTCCACTTGTCCATTTCCTCTATTTTCAAATAAATAATTTGAATAAATAATTTATTTTCCACGTGTCCATTTCCTCTATTTTCAAATAAATAATTTGAATAAATAATTTATTTTCCACTTGTCCATTTCCTTCATTTTCAAATAAATAATTTGAATAAATTATTTATTTTCCACTTGTCCATTTCCTCCATTTTGAATAAATAATTTAAAATAAATTATTTATGCACCTCCACTTGGTCAAAGATACCCTATCATTATTTCATGTCATAGTCTGCATGTTTGTCATATTCTGCATGTGTTACATGTCTGTCATAGCTGTCGGCGTCATAGTTTTTGCCATGCATGGCATATTCTTGGTGCATCAATTCTGGACCGTCGATTCGACCTTCAATCTCATCCGTCCATTCAAAATTTCCTTTTCTTATAAAATGGCAATTTCAAATTCATTTGATCTTCTTCTTCCTCTTCTCTCCCTCGAGCATTCAGGCGAACTTTTGATCTTTATTTTCACAACACATTTTCATGCATACTTAGAACTTCTCTTAGGCACTTAGAGTCATCTTTGCATAGTAAAAATCCTTCAACACTTGTGTAGGACATGGCATAGTCTTAAGTTGCTCAAAGAATCTGAGGGCACTCTTCAACTTGCAGCAAGCTAGAAGGTGTAATGGAGGTCAGTCATGGAGATTGAAGATTTGGGTAACTTTGCTTTATTTATTTTCATGTTTTCTCCTTTGCTCTCCATTATTTTCTTTGAATTTTTAGATTTAGCAATTATAACCTAATCAAACATAAATTTCCAGAGATACATGATCTACCATTCTTGAGAAAACAACAAACAAATAGTCATTTGTAACTAAAATATTTTTCATGTGCCCTAAATAGGTTGCCTATTTCTTTGAGTCTAGGTTTCTAAGAAGGGAAATTAAATCTAAATTCCCATAGACTTGAAAATTAAAGTATTTCATTAAATATAAAGCACATCATTAGTAATCAAATCTAGATTTATATATAATCAATTGATTAAGAATTTTCTCCAAACTCCTTAGCTGATTTGGCATGGTTTTTATTTTTTCTATAATATGAACTCATTTGATGTATGCATTATAAATTGAACTGCTTCATCATGCCTAGAAGAGGTGGCACATCAAAATGAATAACTTCTTTAAAATATAAAAGAGGAGGCTTGCTATACCCCCTGATGAGCCTAGTTTTTGGTCTAGTTTTTGGGAGAATCTATAGTCTATTTGCTCATAGATGTCATGGAATTTAATGCTTAGTAGTTGGTATTGGTATAATGTTTCCCTCAAACCATTGACATTTGATCTTTGCAAGCTTTAATGATATTTGGCATAATATGTGGACTATCTATATTGATTTTGCATGTGGTTATTGAATGTTTCTTAAGGTGGTTATAGATGTGTAGTTATTATGCGTATTGACCTTGCCATGTAGATTTAATGTGCTAAGTTGAGGAAGATACCGCCAACTGGGCATGCACCATAATTCCCAACAAAGGAGTCGCTCCAAGTCAAGAAGACCAGTGGCAGAAGATTCTCCATGCAGCTAAGTGTAACCGCCTTGTTGTAGTGGAATTTAATGATTGAGCATGCACAAGTGTTACTGTTGTGTTGAGTCTACGTCTAACTTGCATGTCTAACCGACTTCCAAGCATGCATAACCACATCACTCCACTTTCCCTGTTTTCCCTAATTGGTGTTCTTCCAATCGTGGAGTTGACTGCCTTGTTTAACTAATAGCATAAATAATAATCTGATGCTCCTTCCTCCTAGTTAGTTGCTTAGTTAGTCAATTGATTAGTGAGAATAGAGGAAGAGATTGCACGATTTTGTACTCCAGTTTTGATACATTACTCTTTGTATTCATGATTTATACTGAATGAAATAAAGTTTTGAGTTTGAGCATCTGAGTTCTTGTTAGTTTTGAGGATACTTATCCAACGGGGCCCAGTTGATGAGTAATCCATTTTATTAGTTTAGCATTAGTTTAGTATTACTTGTTGTTTAGTACTTAGTTAGAAATTTGGTATCAACTGTTCCTGCAACCACTAGAAGTCCATTCTATGTCTGTTCTTGCAGCCAAAGCAAACAGAGTAGTTCCCTGTTTCTTGATCGGATCTTTTATTCATGTTATGCATTTTAGTTCAGTATAATTGGTTGGTTCAGCATTCTCTCTATTTTCCTTTCAAGCAATTCACTTCCAGTATTGTGTATTTCTCAACTATAGATTAGGAATGGCTACTTAAGAGTTCCTAGTGCACATAATGTGCTGACCCATTTCAAGTTCACGTCCTTGGGTTTAAAATTTAAATGCACCTCCATGATGATTAAAGTAGTTGTTTAGGTTAGATGTCCAATCTCTGAATCATGGCTATAAAGGCTTAGTTATGAAATCATTGTAGGAGGCCGACATTTTTGGAATCGTTTCTAGGGATGGTGTCAAGCTAGGAAGTTTTTGGAGTCATTGTTAGTTTCTTCTTGTAGTATTTCTAGAGTTGTTCTTAGCATATCCTCATTTAGGAAGTAATGACCCCTTTATTTGTTACCAATTTTTGTGTGAGATGACTGATAGTGAGTAATACCACATGCATAGAGGAAGGAGAAGTGACGCTTATGGGAGATTCCTTCCTAACATTCCTAATCCATTCTAGCTAGTTGAATATCAGAATTTACTAGAAGAAGAAGATCCACACCCTTTTGCAAACACATATCCTGATCTGACTAGTTCTAAAGTCTCCTCTAAAGATCAGAATCAGTCTGAGAACCCCCTTGCTTTGGAACCACAACAAGCAGGCATGGGTGATGCAAATGGGAATAGACCTAACCCACCAGCTTTTCCTTTTCCCATTTCCCATCAAAATGAAGTTGGAAACATCAAGAACATTCCTACCTCAACACTCTCCAAGTTTTATGGACTTGTGATAGAAGATCCTGATACCTTCTTATTTGAGTTTGACATACTCTGTAGAAGTTATGATTATACTACTAATGCCCATCGGCTAAAGTTATTTCCTACCACTCTGAAGGAAGTTGCATTAAGATGGTTCATGAGCCTAGGAAAAAATATTGTGGAAACTTGGGAAGACATGAAGACAAAGCTCCTTGAGAAATACAAGGAATACTGCAAGGGTAGTGAGATGAGAGGAGGTGATATTTTCAGGGTGCAATAGAGGGAAGATGAGAACCTGGAAGACTACATTGCAATATTTATGTTTTTCCTACAAAAATCTCCACACCATGCACTTAATGAGGATTCACAAAAGTTTCTTTTCCTGAGAGGAATCAATGACAGTTGCAGTGATTCCTTGGACCTCATGGCAGGAGGAGATATCTCCCAAGTTCCTTGGGAAGATATCAAGAAAATATGCCAGAATTACTCTAGGGAAGCTTCAAAGAAAGGGAGAGCTTATCAGTCTTCCATGGGTAAGTCAACTATCAGTGAAGTTTCAATAATGGAGATCACTCATTTGCTAGCAGACTTCAAGAAAGACATTATCAATAATCTAGCTACCCATCTAGATACACTTCAGGCCAAGAAAAAGCAAGAGAAGGCAGAGAGGATGTTAATAGATTATTGTCCCCATTGTAGAAAAAGAAGGACTATAGATGTAAGATGGTAGCTAACCTGGAAATCAAGCAGATTTCACGTGAGTTCAAGCCAATTTAGATTGAAGAATACCAAGTTTACTATGTTGCACAAAGGAAGCCTTGGGCTCCAAGACAAGGTATGCCACCGGATCCACTATCTTATGTTGGGCCATATTTTAACTCTTATTCATCTGGTAACCAATGACAACCCCAATATCCACCTAGTTAGGAGGATATCCACCAAAACCTTGGAGTAACCCTCTAAATTCTTGGCCCAGTCATCAAAATTCCCCACCTTAGTGGTAGCAACTTTAGGGGAATTGGCAACAATTCCAAGGGAACTGACAACCACCTCCAAGAAATTGGTAGCAAACAAATCAATGGAGAGGAGGATAGCAATGGCCTACTTATACAACCAGTTACATGTAGCCACTTTCTTAGTTCCAATAGCCTACTCTAATGCCTCCACCTACTAATCCAAGCTCAAATGCACCTAAACCAACTCAACTACCAACTCAGCCCACAACCAATCCTAATAACAAACCACCGCAATAGCCTGCATGCTCTACTAATTCAAATCAATTCCCTACATATGTGAGTGTAAGTGATATCCATCTACATTCAGGAACCACTCTACCAGGCCCTTCCAATCCCATCATCACTGAGCTTCCTATGGAAGAGGAGGAGCTTCTAAATGACCTCATTCAACCAAATACATCTAAAAATATTGAACCAGTCCAAGTCAAACAAACCAAGCAAGAACCACCATTTCCTCGAAGATTGGAAGTTTCCAAGAAGAAAGAAGAAAAGGAGGATACCACCTTTGATATCCTGGATCATCTAAAGCATATATGTGTTCAGATACCCCTATTTCAGGCCATAAAGGATGTTCCAATCTATGGAAAAGCTATCAAGGAAGCTTGTCTTAAGAAGCCAAGTAGGAAGAAGAAAGACCCAACTATAGTTCATGTGGTGGGCAACTAGCTGATATCATGCTGGGAAAAGTGACTATCCCCAAATATAATGACCCAGGTAGTCCTGTGGTAGTAGTCATAAATGAGATCAAAGTGAAGTTCATGATTTGATTGATTTATGGGCAGTAATCAATGTAATCCTACAACAACTAAATATTGCAAGTATGAGATCTACTCCTATTGTCCTACAACTTGCTAATAGCTCTATTGTCAAGCCTGATGGTGTAGTGGAGGATCTCGTGGTAGTTCTAGACTCCTTGGAATATCCAACAGACTTTATGATTCTTTCTCCCAAGGCTACACTTGGCTATCCCATCATTCTTGGAAGGCCTTGGTTGGAAAATTCAGATGCATACATTGGATGTCCTTCTAGCGACATGACCATTTCAGATGGAAGGAGTACTAAAAATTTTATTCTCTATCCACCTACTCAGCCATCTCATGCTGAAGAAGATTCTATATGGCCACAAGTTGGTAAAGAGGCTGAGGAAGTCAATTCTATCGTGCAACTTATGATGCTAGGAAGAAGCTCTTTCATGCAGCTCCAAGATGAGGATGAAGTGTTGGCTAATCTAATTGACAACCATTATGAAGTGGAGGAGGCATCATCTTCTACTTTGGTCAAGACACTTATGCCCACTCTTCCTACAACCACTGCTCCTACGCACATTCTTCCTATAGCAAGAGGTATGTTCCATACATTGCTGCCATATGAACCAAAGGTACCATGTATTAATGAAGCAACTATGATAGAATTAACTACACAAATCCAAGTATCTAAATGAAAATACTTGAATGTTAATAGTAAATTAAATGAAGAGCAACAATTGTTATTGGAAAACCTATTAAGGGCCCATCAACATGCATTTGCATCAGATTATCATGATATGAAAGGTCTAGATCCTAAAATTTGTACACACAAAATTTATATCAGAGATGATTGTACTCCAGTAAGATAGCCAAAAAGAAGAACCAACCCTGCACTAAGAGTTATTGTGAAAGGAGAGTTGTAGAAATTACTAGATGCAGGTTTTATATACCCCATTTAAGATAGTTAGTGGGTGTCTCCATTAGTGATTGTGCCCAAGAAAGGAGGGAAATGGTGAGTTTGCATTGATTATAGAGGACTTAATGCTACCACCAAGAAGGATCATTTTCCTTTACCCTTCATTGATCAAGTTTTGGACACACTTGCAGGAAAGCAATATTTCTCTTTTCTAGATGGATTCAACAGCTACAACCAAATCCAAATTGCACCCGAAGACCAGGAAAAGACCACATTTACCTATCCATGGGGGACCTATGCTTATTCGGTGCTCCCATTTGGCTTGTGCAATGCACCTGCAACTTTCCAGAGGGCAATCATTAGCATCTTCTTAGACATTTCTCATGATGGCATGGAGATTTATAAGGATGACTTCACCACTTATGGTGTTGATTTTAATCAAGTATTGGAGAATCTCAAGAGAATTCTACAGAGATGCGAGGATAAAAATTTGTCCTTGAATAGTGAAAAGTGTTTCATGATGATGCAAGAAGGTGTAGTTCTTGGCCACTACATCTCCCACAAAGGAATTCAAGTAGACCCTGCAAAAATTGAGATAATCACAAATCTACCTACACCTACAAAAAAAAAGGATGTTAGGAGTTTCTTGGGCCATGCAGGATATTACAGAAGATTCATCAAAGATTTTAGCAAGGTAGCAACACCATTATGCACTCTTCTTACTAAAGATGTTGAATTTTAGTGGACTAAAGCTTGTGAGAAAGCATTTTGTGACTTGAAGGCAACTTTGACTCATGCTCTTGTAGTCAAAGGACTGAATTGGGAGCTTCTCTTCCAAATCCACACTGATGCATCAGACTATTCCATAGGAGCAGTCTTAGGACAGAAAGAGGGAGCTATTGAAAATGCTATTTACTTTTTCAGCAAAGAATTGTAAGGAGCTAAATTCAATCACATAGTGACAGAGAAAGATGTTGGCAGTAATTTATGCACTGAAAAAATTCAAGCATTACATAATGGGCTATCAAATCTTTGTACACACTGATCATGCAGCCATTAGGTACCTTTTGAATAAACCTTTGATCATAGGTAGATTGGAAGGATGGTTATTGTTGATGCAGGAGTTTGATATAACCATTGTAGATAAGCTAGGGAAGGCTAATGTTGTTGCATATTTTCTTTCAAGGCTAACTACATTAGAAGATAATCAGCCCATAGATGACTCTTTCCCTAATGAGCATCTATTCTCTCTCAGTGTACAAATACCATGGTATGCTAACATAGCCAATTACCTAGTTACAGGTAGAATTCCTCCTCACTTCTCTCCAAAAGAGAAAAGGGAACTCATTGAAAAATCTTTCCCTTTCTCTTGGATTGTTGGATGTTTATTTTATACTAGACTTGACCATGTCATGAGAAGATGTGTGAGAGAAGATGAGACATATGACATTATACATGCATGTCACAATGAACCATGTGGAGGAAACTTTACAAAAAAGAGGATAGCAATGAAGATTTTGAACACAAGATATTACTGGCCAACACTCCATAAGGATGCAGGAAGGTATACCAGAAAATGTGATAGATGTCAAAGAATGGGTAGACCAACCAGATATGATGAGATGCCACTTTTTCCTCAAATAGTAATCACTCCCTTCGACAAGTGGGGATTGGATTTTGTGGTACCAATTGACCCTCCATCAAATTTAAGTCTTATATGATGGTATGCACTGATTACGTAACTAAATGGGTAGAAGTTAAGGCCATGAAACATGCAAGAGATAACAAGGTTGCATAATTTCTTTATGAAGAGATTTTCACAAGATATGGAGTCCCAAGAGAAATAGTGACTGATCAAGGGCCATAATTCACATCAACTCTCATTGCAACACTAGTGAATGAGTACAATATAAGGCACAAAACTCTATTCCTTATCACCCCCAAGCTAATTGCCAAGTTGAGGTGACCAATAGAGAAATTGAAGCCATTTTGACTAAAATAGTAGTTGTTCATTAAAAAGATTGGGCAAACAAATTATCGGAAGTTGTTTGGGCCTATAGGACAACATGGAAAACAACTACAGGCTTCACCCCATTTCAGTTGCTATATGGAAAGATAGCTATGATGACAGTCAAATTTGAACATAAAACTCTTAGGACAACAATAAATTTAGGGATGGATATTTCTAAAGAATAGAAAGAAAGAAACATACAGCTAAATGCTTTGGATGAGATAAGAAGAGCAACCTTGCAACATACAAAAGTAGTACAAAATTAGAGAATCAAATGGCATGAAAAATTTATTAAGGACAAGAAGTTCAAACTAGGAGATTGGGCCTTGCTCTATGATTCAAGATACCAGGACAATACAAGAAAATTGTAGACAAGGTGGCTAGGACCATAGAAAGTTGCCAAGGTCTTTCCTAATGGAGTTGTTCAGCTCACCACCATTGACCCTGTCAAGTTCAAATTACTTGTCAATGGTCATCTCCTCAAATTATACCAGAAGCCAGCTTCTAAAGAAGAGTTCTTGCAGAAATTCACCCAGCACTCAGAGCTTCTCGCAGCCAAAGGCGGTGGACCTAGTGTCCCTCCTTCAACCTAATTGAGGTACGTACTTTCCATAATAAAGAATTTCTCTTACGTGGAAGTCCATTTCTTTTTCATCTACCCATCCACCCATCCATCACCACCTTTCTCTCTCTTCCACCTCACTTCATCACCTCATTCCACCTCATCTTCATTTATTGCTCAATTCATTTTTTTCAACAAGGTGAGTGTTACTCTATCTACGATTTTTGAGGCAAATCTTCCACGCACTTAGGTATGTGCACATTAATTGCTATCTTTAATCATATTTTAGGTACGATCATTTAATCACTGCATGTTAGTATAAACGTTTGCATAAAATGACATCATTCCTTGTCGCATCACTGCTTCCATCTTGCATGTGTGGACACATGTCCAAATTTAGGTTGGGGGGATGGGAATGAGAAAGAAGCAAATATTTTATTGTCCATGTGTCAAATTATATTAGGTTGTGTCAAAAATTTAAAAATGAGCCGATTTGAAATCCAAGGAAGGACGGCTTGCATGTGTGAAGTGACAATAGTTACAGTTTCCATTTCTTCCTATCATAATTCCCTTTATCACTCATTTTCTTGCCATTATTTCCCTGTCGTAATCTTGAGTTGCAAGCAAAAAGAAAGGAAATTCAATCGACACTCACACTAGAAATTCAGTAGGTTGGTCCTGAGATTTAGCAAATACTGCAGGGAAGTGCATTTGATTTTTAGAAGGGGAATTTCAAGAAAAGAGTTGCAAAGCATTTGTTTAATTGCAGATAATCGGAGGTGGGTTAATTCGAAATGAACCCATGATGCATGATATTTTACTGCAAGATGCACAATGCCTGGCCGAATTTCAAAACTGTGGATGGATAGATTACTTTTAGAAGTTGGATGGTTTAGATGAAGGCATTTTGCTTAAATTTTCCCAGACATTTTCAGAAGGAAAAGTCACAATAAGAGGGTTAGAAGTTGTGGCAACAGAGGAAAGAATTGCAGAAGTTATAGGGTTACCTGCTGATGGTGGAAATTACCCTATTTCCAGAGATGCCAAGTTAGCTAGGACCAAATTCACAGAGCCAAACGAACCCCCATTGAGCATAGATAAACAGGGTGCAAAGAGAATGTCTCTACCTAATCCATGGAAGCAGATAGTTGTGTTTGTTATCAAATAAATCACTTGTGAGGGTCACCAGTCAAATTTACATTCTATGCACTTCAAGCTTTTAAATAACATAAGGCATAGAAGGAGGATGAATGTGCCCAACATGTTGTACAATATTCTCTCAATCATGGCAGCTGAGACCCAAAAGGTAGGGATAATTATGTTTCCCACCATTGCTTGATTAAAATGTTAGTTGAAAGGTCTCTACATGATGTATCTAGAATGACCTGGGAAATGTTTATAAATGTTGATCAAATTAGACTTGAGCACTTGCAATCTAGGGATTTTCCTTAATCCCGTAGGTCTAATAGGAGAGTAATTATGGTTGAAGCCATTCCTAGTGCTTCAACCTCTAGTATAAATCCTCTTGCAACAAAAGAAGCTATATGAATTAGTTCTTCTGAAACAAAGCAATCAGAAAAATAAAGCTCTTCTTCCTTGAATTATGATGATGAAGTTCCACTTGAAACCCTCATGAAAACTAGGGAACAATAGAGAGGGGTAGAAACAAGAAGAGGAAAGACTGAAACATAGCCTATAAAAAGAAAAGTGCCAAGTTCTAAGAAGTGGAAAGTCGATGTTGTTCATCATGTAGCCAAAGGAAAATGTGAGAGACCTCCCAAGAAATCAAGACCAGTTGGGCCTGCGATTGGTACACCTCTGTAGGAAAGCCCTAAACCTGGTGAGACCTCATAGGAGGACCCTGAATCTCCAATGGATCAGTACAGAATATTAAAGAAGGAGAAGACATATTTAATAGAGCACCAAACATAACACTGTCTGATCTTGCTAACATTGCAGAAGAATTGGAAGAAAATTAGGACTTCCTACATCATGAGCAAGAGGTCCTACAACAACAACTAGAACCAGAGCAGGAGTTCCTACAACCACAACAAGAACAAGAGTACCTATAGCAAAAGGAAGAAGAAACAACACCCCTACAGCCAAAGATAACTAGACAACCTGAGTTTATGCAAATAGTGCCATATGAGGAGCAATCATCCACAAAAATACTCATAGGCATTCATAATCCTCCTAATTTAGCAGTACATGCAGCAATTTTGAATTTATGGAGAGAAATGCAAAGAATAGAGGAAGAACAGAAAAAAGAAAAAAGAAAATTGGAGGAGATTCAAAGGAAGGATGAAGAAATTGAGGATAGAGATGCAGAAATTGCCACCCTAAAGTAGAGGGTAGATGACATGGCAGCCTTGATGCCAAATATTTTGGAATGTAGAGATCCTCCAAGGGTCCATGCTCTGAACTTAAAAGAGAAATATCTCTCTTTTAAGATGTCTAGACTTTCCTCAGGTTTGAATCCATATATTGATACCCCTATGGAATTTTTCAATGCCTATAGGATTGCCTCCTCTGAAATGAAGAATTTGCTATGTGAATTTTATCTACATAATTATGTTGTCACAAAAGATAATGATTAGAAATCGTTGTTGTATGTTGGGGATGTTCAATTAAGAACATTCATGTCTTGGGTGCAAAATGAGATTAGTTGGGGACAACAACATGGTGCTTATAAGAAATTGGAGTCTGATATCCCTCTATTTGTTAGAGCTGAGTCAAGCAACCCAAGGGATATTTATAGAGAATGGTATAGAATTATGCTCAAACCTAGTTATGGCAATAGGATTATGCCTTGGATTGAGGTAGTTTACACTGAGTATGAGGTAAAGACAAAAAAAGAGAGGAAATAATAAGGAGATACCTATCACAGAGATGGAATAGTTTGACTAATGAGCTGAAACAGGTTGAGCCCCATTCCATCCACAATTATGTTGCAACATTAAAAAGAATTCAAAGGCATATTCAGATTGGAAGAACTCAAGGACAGTCTTGGCTTCCTCTGACCTTTCAGTCACCCAGGCTCATGTGGCCTGTGCCAAGTTTTAGATTCTACCAGTATGACCCTATTGTAGAGAGGTGGAGATGGGAAATGTTTGAAAAATTGGGAGGATTCTATTGGGATCCTGATTCGCGTACTACAACCACTGATGTTGGACAAATCTCGACTGCAAATTTCAGAGCTTTGACCAAGTAGAAGAACAACTCTTCCCCTACTAGAGGACCAACAAAATGTTAGGTTAGGGGGGGTGATGATCCTAGTTTTTGGTCTAGTTTTGGGGAGAATCTATAGTCTACTTTCTCATAATGTCATGGAATTTAATGCTTAGGAGTTGGTATTGGCATAATGTTTCCCTCAAACCATTGACATTTGATCTCTGCAAAGCTTTAATGATATTTGACATAATATGCAAACTATCTATATTGATTTTTCATGTGGTTATAGATGTGTAGTTATTATGTGTATTGGCCTTGCCATGCAAATTCAATGTGCTAAGTTGAGAAAGACACCGCCAACTAGGCGTGCACCATAACGCCTAGGAAAGGAGTCACTCCAAGTCAAGAAGACCAATGGCAGAAGATTCTCCATGCAGTTGAGTGTAACCGCCTTGTTGTAGTGGACTTTAATGATCGAGTATGCACGGGTGTTACTGTTGTGTTGAGTCTGTGTCTAACTTGTATGTCTGACTGGCTTCCAAGCATGCGTAGCCGCCATCGCTCCACTTTCCTTGTTTTCCCTAATTGGTGTCCTCCCAATAGTGGAGTTGACTACCTTGTTTAGCTGATAGCATAAATAATAATTTGATGCTCCTTCCTCCTAGTTAGTTGGTTAGTTAGTCAATTGACTAGTGAGAATAGAGAAAGAGGTAGCACGATTTTGTACTCCAATTTCAATACATTACTCTTTGTATTCATGATTTACAATGAATGAAATAAAGTTATGAGTTCGAGCATCTAAGTTCTTGTTAGCTTTGAGGATACTTATCCAAGGTGGCCCAGTTGGTGAGTAATCCATTTTATTAGTTTAGCATTAGTTTAGTATTACTTGTTGTTTAGTACTTAGAAATCTAACACCGACTGTTCCTGCAGCCACTAGAAGTCCATTCTGTGTCTGTTCCTATAGCCAAAGTAGATAGAGTATTTCCGTATTTGTTGCCCAGATATTTTATTCCTATTATCCATTTCAGTTCAGTATAATTGATTGGTTCAACATTTTCTTTATTTTCCTTTCAAGAAATTCACTTCCAATATTGTGTGTTTCTCATCTATAGATTAGGAATGGCTACTTAAGAGTTCCTAGTGCACATACTGTGCTAGCCTATTTCAAGTTCATGTCCCTGGGTTGACAATTTAAATGCACCTTCATGATGATTAAAGTAGTTGTTCAAGTTAGATGTCCAATCTCTAAATCATGGTTGTAAAGGCTTAGTTATGAAATCGTTGTAGGAGGCTGACACACCCAATTGACACCATGCAATTGACCAAATCAAATAAACCCTTGTTATTTGAGCTAAAAAAATAGAAAATAAGAGATAAATATCCCAACACCTATGGTAGAGATGATAAGCTATAAACCTACACAACCAAGAAAAGAATAGGAAAAAATGCCCACAAGGATATCTAGTCCATTGTTAAATCATGGAAACCCCTCATGAACTATATTTTTCCCAAATAATATGCATACCCCATGTTAAATTTCTACTTCTAATGTCAATAATTACATCCTATGCAATTTTGCATTCCATAACCTTTATCCTAATTAAAGTTGATAATGTAATTTCCCTTTTGCCTAACCTTAATCTCATCTTTAACCCCTTTATTATTGGTTGTCTAAGTGAATTTTTATCGTGGACACTAGTGTGCCACGTAGATGTCTACGTGACATACAAACTTCCCAAAAATATTCTTCCCTAAATAGCCATTGGAATGTTACAATTCTCACATGCTCATGAATTATAATGCCTTAGTGGCTTGCAAACACATTGAAAATTCCCATTAGCGTGCCTTTTCTCCATTCTAACTTCTCATTCTCTAATTCTATTCACTCCATTCAATCTATCTCACTCTAGCTCTCATTCTCATTCTACACCATTTTCTTGCAAGCTCTTTCATGTCTTGGATTCTACACCACCACTTTGGTTCTCTTTTCTCATTGTGGGTGTTGCATACTCTCCATTGGCATCACTAGCTTGTTAAAGGGAGGGTAAATCCATCCTTTCTCATTACATTATCATCTTTATTTTGGATAGTATATTTTCATTTCAACTTGTCTATTGTCTCATCTACTTTCTTGTCTATCATTTTTTCTCTATCTATTTATTTGGATGTCCATGAAGGTGGGAACACCTATGCGGGGGTTTGACTAAGGAAAACCCCTAAATAACCCCAACATTTTTCCCCATTTCTTTATGTGAAGGTTGTCAAGTTGGAGCATTATGGGAGGATTTATTGTGTGAACCTCTTATGAGTTCTTTCTCTTGTTTTCCATCTGGTCATCTCACTTCATTTCATTTAATCTATACATGTTATTTCATTTCCTACTATTTCTTTTATTCTATTAGTTTAGCACACATTTAAGATTTTAGTCTCTAAATAGCTAGTAGGCTCTTTGGAATTTCTATTAGAAAACTCTATTATCAATTTCTACAAGACTACAACATGCCATGGGGACATATGTGTGTTGCACTGTCATCCTTGGCCAAAAGCCAATTAGTTTTCTCATGAGACCTTTGAAGCCTGCTCTTTCAGTCCCTAAAAATCTTATTCCATAATTCATCATAAAACATAAAATATAACAAAAATTCTATTTCTCTTCCTATCCTTGTCACTTGAACTTTATTCCTTGAGGTATTTGAGGAACATTCACCCTTAGGGAGGAGGGGGTGTCAATTTTCCTCCTCTAGATTTTGGTGAACCAATATGAACCTATCTTTACCTAATCTTTGGTTAAAATTTTTCTTCTCTCTTGTTTGGACACATATTGGATCAAGCGTTGTGACACTTTTATGAGCTTCATGAACCAATCCACTACCTCCAAGCACATAGTTAGAAGTTATACACACTTAGATATGGGTTCTAGGAGATAATTTAGTCCTCCTTGCTAGGGTCCTAATTTTGAAGAATTCACTATGGGACAATCATCTAGTTTTACCCCTCCTTTTGATTTTGATCTTCCTTTAATTGAAGTTCAAGCCAATCCTCGTCCAAGAACTCCTTCTACATCTTCCACTCCCATAGATTTTGAATCTTCTCTTAGGGTTCCCATTGAGTAGATTTGTTCTTTGGAAGAGAGACTTGGAGAGTTCAACAATTTTCTAGCAAAATAAAATACATACAATCAAGTTTCTCCTATCATTAATGGTCTAATGGATCTTCTTATCTCAGAACGTAGAGGCATTGAGTTACTTTGAGGAATAGCTATCATAGTAGAGACCAATTTCCCCTCATACACTTCCATCTTGGATAACCCTCAAGATGTCTAATAAAAAATTACTAGCACCTAGTTGTATGTTTTGATGTTAGGAGTGTTCACGCATATGGTAGATGTTGGCCCTTCTATGCCCTCTATTACCACTACTAATACTATAAAAATAGTGCCTCAGGATGGTCATGAGATTAGATTTAATCATGTCCCTTTGGGATCAAAAGCCCCTATATTCGAAACCCATACCTCTGACACCTCAACTAGTTAGGCTTCATCAACTGATCCCATCCTTAATGCTTTATAAAAAAACATGGATAGATGCAATTGCAATTGAATAACTTGACTAGTTCCACCTCTCAATCTACATTGCAATCATACCATCATCGCAGTCCTCTAGCCCTCACTATTCAGAATGCTCCAATCCCTCAAGGGATAGAAATTCCTAAGTTTGATAAGTACAATGGCAGGGGTGACTTTTAGACCCATGTCTCATCCTTTACTACCATGGTTATTGATTCTTCCATTAAGATGCTTTGTTATAAAAGCTATTCCCATGATCCCTTAAGCATGTTGCATTGGAATGGTACTGCTCACTTCTTGACAGCTCCATCTTCTCCTTTGACCAATTGGTTAATCAATTCTTAAAAAAAAATTAGGTGAACATTGAACTGAAGATCACTTTTACGAATCTCACCCACTGTAAGCAGGGGACTAATGAAAAATTGATTGATTTCATTGCTTGATGCCAATCCTTGTTCTCTCAAATCTCCTACGTCCTATCAAATTTCAATGTTCAACATGTGTTCATCAGAAACCTACTATCTACATTGAGAGAAAAATTCCTAATAAAGTATCCTTCCTTTTCCCATATATGTGTTGCACTAAGAGAATACCAACAGATGATGATGTAGTACGAGGGTCCCTCCTTGTCCTCCCATCCTAATAATCAGCTAGTCGTGTCTATTTCTAGGGAGTCTAAGAGAAATAAAGCAATAGAAAACATGGTTTATGTTCCTATCGAAAAGAAATCCACGAGATGAAATAGAATTTTAACAAAATTATCTGAGTCCTATGCTAATGTTTTTCAGAAAATATTAAAAGATGACTTAGTCTCCCTCCTAGAAATAAGAGTGTTGTCTAAACCTTATCCGAGCTGGTATGATGCACAAAATTTTTGTCAATACCATCAAGTCCCTGGTCATGATACCCAACATTGTGTGCATATTATATATTTCATCTAAGACCATATAGATAGATGTACCATTTGATTCAATGGTAAGAAAAAAAAATCTAATAAATTTGTAGCAAAGCCTAACAACTAGCTACAAATATACATAGATCCATTTCCTTCCCACTCTGCTAATCTAATAATTTAGTTGTGTCATCTATTGATCCTAGCCCTTTTGAGTATGTGAAAATGGTCTCATTCACTTCTATTCCTCCTTCAAGTCGTGTTGAAAAAATCCTTGACATTATATTCACACCACATGACTTGCCTTTGAATAGGGAAGCTTCTGCATTATATGTCCCAACTCAGGTCAAAGTTAATATTGTGACTGGTGTTATGGTTGACCTTGATAGTAGGGTTAATGTCATTACTAAGGAAACCCTCTTTATTAACAATTTACATAAGGATAATTGTGAGGAGTTGAATATGACCATCCATACTCATGATGGCTTTTTTTTGACTCCTATCAGGTCCATCTCTTTGTCAGTCCTTGTTGGGCCTAAATCTATTGATGTCTCATTTTTTGTGATTCCTAAATCAGACCTATTCAGGGTAAGAATAAGTAGTCTATGGTTAATCTCCATGAACACAGTCACTTTAGTTATCCATAAATGCCTAAAATTTCCCTGTGACAGCACAATGCATACTATCTAGGACACTTGGGTATAAACCATTTGTGCCACGTGGGGGATTTTCTTTGGATCATTTTTGGTATGCCCCTATTGGACCTTTACCACCTCATGGAGATTTATTCTACATGACCTATTATAGGTACAAGATGGGAGTCACAGCCTCTAATGTTATTTTACTAGACCTTCTTCTCATGTGGTCTCCATGAAGGCCTCTATGCACGTGCAATTATCATGCCTTTTCCTCTACACCTTCCTCTTTGAAGGATAAGGACAAGCAAGATATCACCCTTAGAACTTCTCCTAATTCTTCCTCTATGACTTAAAAACCCTTAGTGGTATCCTCATTTCTTGCTACTATGTCAAACATAGGAAAAGGAAAGGTGTCCATGTTGTTGAAGTCTTAACCCTATCTTTCAACTCTTAATTTATCCCACTATTCCCCAATCCACCCTCTATGGTAAGGGGAAGAATGAATTTGAAGCTGTTACCTATTCTTTTTTTCCTACATCTCAACCTCTGAGGCCTCCTCCTATTCCTCCACTTTCTCCAAAATTGAAAAAAGGAAAGGAGCGTGTCATTGAGGCTCAGGGAAAGGAAAGGAGCATATCATCACTCCTTCAAAGCCTCCCTTGATCACCTCTTTACCAGTTCTTCCTCCTTTCCTTGGTCTTGTTGACATGCCTCATACAAAGGTTGTGTCTACTGTGGCTCCTACTCCTTCCACTTCTAATGTGAGGATTTCACATCCTCCACTTAAGCGCAAGTTAGAGCATGGTCGCATTCCAAACAATGGTCACAAAAAGTCTTCTTCATCTTCTTCTACTCTAGCCTGTATCATTCTTGTGATGGATATGGCTCTGCCTTCCCTAGATATTTTCATTGCCCCTCTTCTGGAGGTTGGAAATGACTCTCTATTTCAGCCACCTCCTCTCATTCATTCACAACATTTCACTCTGAAGAAGTGTATGTTCGACTCAACGAAGGAAATTCTCACTCTTTCTTCCATCTTTGTTAAGTCTATGATGCTATCCTTGTAGGAACTTATTGATGAGGACTTCGAGGAGGCATCCTCCTTGGCTCTTGTTGTAGGTGAGTTGGCCAATAATTCCCTTGTTATTCCTCCCCTAAAGGCTTGTCTTCCTTCCCCTATGATGATCTAGATTAGTAGCAAGATGACTTGTTGGATATGTTAGACTAGAGTGGTATATATTCTCTAGCTTTATATTATATTTGTGTTTTTTTTTCCCTCATGCTTGTTTGTTTATGTTTGTGCTCTTAGTTGGAGAACCCTTGCAACCCTTGTAGGTACTTGGGTAGAAGAGAGAAAATCTATCATAAAACTTCTATTTGTTTCATCATTCTTCTTTGTGTTGTAAGCTTTGATTTTCATGTCGAGGATGATGCAAGGCATCATACATTTAGGCCTCTTCCATGTTGACCCAAAATTTTATTTGTCTTTATGTGCTCTTCTTCCTATTCCTATATCTAATTCTTTGATGCGGAGCTTCCTCAAGAAACTCATAAACTGAACCTAATTCGGTGGCTCTTTCCTCACAATCCAATAATCAATATGATAGCTATAGGAGCTTATAGTATTGTGACAAGAAAATAGATATAAAATAGAGACTCCATCATTAACTCATAATTGAATGTGACAAACACCTTCGATAACAATAAAATAAAAGGCTCACAAAGAAACAATATCTTTATTCATAAAAGAGAATGCATTATAGTTTTTATAGATCAACAAAATCCTTCATGGATCAATGTTCTTATCCTCTGTACTGTCAGACCCTTTCTTAGTCTTCCTTTCTCACTTCTTATCCGCAACTCTGCATCTCTCCTCTTACCCTACTATTATCAACCTCTCTCATTCCCTTCAGCTTCATGGCTCTTCCATCTTCTCTCGGCCACATTTCTTCTTCTCATTTTCTGCACTACAAAGTGGCTTCTTCCAATTCCTTTGATTGTTCCCTTTCCATCTTTCATTTGATGCCTTTTTCAAACTTTTATTTTTTATCTCTTCCATCATCATATACAACTGAATATCACCTACCACATAACCATTTGACTTCTAACTATCCTCGTTCGCTCAGTCATAACCAATTCTCTTCATAACTGCTCAACCCCCATTTAAACAAATAATTAATTACTGATGTCCCTATTGCTTTAGTGATAGGAGCTCCAAACTACCTGTATCCTATCATTTCCCAAACACATCAAACCTGCAAACAATGACTAACATAAACTTTGAGAATTTTGTTGATGCCCCTACATCATTCTTCTTTCTCCCTATCTACATATCTCCCTCTCTCCCTATCCCTAATTCTTCTTTCTCCATATCTACATCTCTTCCTCCCTCTCTCCCTAACTCTCTCTACCTCTATATCTCTCTCAATGTGTCTCTATCTAGGTTATAATTCTCTCATGTTTTTAGGAATAAAATGTTTCCCCCCATGCTCAAAAAGCCATCTTAATAGGAGCAAGTGTTTTATAATGTGCTCATTTTCTTATGAAGATAAAAATCCTCTTTGAATCTCTCTCCATATTTCTTTCCCTCCCTCTATTTTTCTCTCTCCCTCTCTCTCACTCCTCCATCTATCTCTCTAATGCGCTCTCATTTCTATGAATAATTTAGAGTCGAGGGTTTAGGGATGATGGTTGAAAGTATAGGTTTTTGTGTTAATTATTAATGTGAATATTTAGGGTTTAGTGTACAGGGTTCAAGGTGTATCTCCTAGTGTTTAGGGTTTAGGGTTTATGGTCGATGATAGAGGGTTGAGGGTCTACCTACCTTTTTATATCATCTCACATCTCCCCCTCTCTACTCTCCTCCCCATCTCTATTGTTTTATATCTCACTTCTCTCTCCCCTAAATCTATCTCTCTTTATCTAACCTCTCTCTCTCTCCACTATATACCTCTCCCCTCATCCCTCCCTATGTAGATCTATCTTCTCTCTATCTCACATCTCTCTCTTTCTTTTCCTATATTCTCTCCATGTCTCTCTTCTCTCTCCCTCTCTAACCTCTCTCCCTTTAATATATCTAAATTATTCATTATTTAGGGCATAGGGCCTATAGTTTATGGTTTATGATGGAGAGTTGAGAGTTGAGGATTTAGGGATTAAATTTAATTATGTAGGTTTTAGCACATCAAATTATTAATATTGGGTTTTAGGGTTTAAAATATAGGATATAAGGTTTAGGTTGAAGGGTGTAAGGTTTACGATTGATGATATAGGGTATAGGGTTTAGGGTTGAGAGTATAAGATTGAGTTATAATTTTTAGGCTTTAGGGTATAGGAACCTTGAGGGTTGAAGGTATAAAATTTAGGGTTGATTGTATATGGTTGAAGGTTTATTATATAGGCTTTAGGTTCCAAGGTTGAGGGATAGGGTTTAGGGTCAAGAGGGTATATGTTATAGGGTTGAGGGTTTATTCTATAGGTTTTAAGACCTAGGCTTGAGGGATAGGGTTTAGGGTTGAGGGTATAGGGTCTAGGGTTGAGGGTATAAGGTATAGGGTTGAGAGTATAATATTGAGTTATAAGGTTTAGGTTTGAGGATATAGGAACCTTGAGGGTAGAAGGTATGAGGTTTAGGGTAGAGTGTATAGGTTTTATGACCTATGACTAAATGTAGGGTTTAGAGTCGAGGGTATATGATATAGTGTATAAGTTTGAGGGTATATCATTAAGGAGTGTATAGGGTAGAGGGTTCATCCAATAGGATTTAGGGCCTAGGATTAATGGATGTGGTTTAGGGTTGAGGGTATATGATATAGGGCTTAGGGCTGATTTTATATGGTTGAGGGTTTATTATATGGGCCTTATGGTCCAAGGTTGAGGGATAGGGTTTAGGGTGAGGAGGGTATATGGTATAGGGTTAGCCTATATTCTTTAAGGCCTAGGGTTGAGGGATAGGGTTTAGGTTTGAGGTTATAGGGTATAAGGTTTAGGGTTAAGGGTTAAGGGTATAGGGTATAAGGTTGAGTATACGGTTTAGGGTTGAGAGTATAAGATTGAGTTATAAGGTTTAGGTTTAAGTGTATAGGAACCTTGAGGGTTGAAGGTATAAGGTTTATGATAGAGTGTATAGGTTTAATGACCCAGGGTTGAGTATAGGGTTTATATTTGAGGGTATATGATATAGTGTATAAGGTTGAGGGTATATCATTTATAAGTGTATAGGGTTGAGGGTTCATCCAATAAGCTTTAGGTCCTAGGTTTGAGGGTTCATCCGATAGGATTTTTGGCCTAGGGTTGAGAAATATGGTTTAGGGTTGAGGGTATATGATATACAGTTTAGGGTTGAGTGTATATGGTTGAGGGTTTATTATATAGGCCTTAGGGTCCAAGGTTGAGGGATAGGGTTTAGGGTCAAGAGAGTATATGGTATAGGGTTGAGGGTTGAGGGTTTAGCCTATAGGCTTTAAGGCCTAGGGTTGAGGTATAGGGTTTAGGGTAGAGGGTATAGGGTATAAGGTTTAGGGTTTAGGGTTGAGGGTATAGGGTATAAGGTTTAGGGTTGAGGGTATAGGGTTTAGGGTTTAGGGTATAGGGTATAGGGTATAGGGTTGAGTATATGGCTTAGGGTTTAACCTATTAGCTTTAGTTTCTAGGGTTGAGGGATAAGGTTTACAGAACCTACAGTATAAGGTATAGGGTTTGGGGTTATGGGTATAGATTTTAGGGTTGAGTTTCACATCTCCCCCTTCCTACTCTCCTTCCCATCTATATTGTTCTCTGTCTCACTTCTCTCTCTCCCCTAGATCTACCTCTCTCTATCTAACCTCTCTCTCTCCACTATCTACCTAGATCTCTCTATCTCATCTTTCTATCTATCTCCCCTTCCTACCTCTCCCCTCATCCCTCCTTATCTACCACTCCCTCCCTCTCTATGGAGATATCTCTTCTCTCTATCTCACATATCTCTCTTCTCTCTCCCTTTAATATCTCTAAAAATTATTCATTATTTAGGGTGTAGGGCGTATGGTTATGATTTTATGGATTAATTTTAATTATGTAGGTTTTAGTTTTAAAATATTAATGTTTCATTTTAGGGTTTAACATATAGGGTATAAGGTTTATGTATCAAGGTTTAGGTCATAGGGTGTAGGGTTTATGGTTGATGATATAGGGTATAGTCCATTTAGGGTTGACAGTATAATAGTGAGTGATAAGGTTTAGGTTTAAGGGTATAGGAACCTTGAGGGTCGAAGGTATAAGGTTTAGGGTAGAGTGTATAGGCTTTACAGTCTAGGGCTGAGTGTAGGATTTAGAGTTGAGAGTTAAAGAAATGATGATAAGATGTTTACAATAACAAATCTAAACACTTAAGATGAAAACAAAATGATTATAAGATGCATAGAATAACAAATCTAAACACTTAAGATAAAAATGAAATGATGATAATATGCTTTGAATAATAAATAGAAACACTTAATATGAAAATGAAATGATGATAAGATGCTTAGAATAAAAAACATAAACACTTAATGAAAATGCAATGATAAGAAGATTCTTACAATAATAAATCTAAAGACTTAAGATGAAAATGCAATGATGAGTTGAGTTGGATGGAGATGAAGACCAGGAAACCATCTTAATACATTGAGTGTAGAGACATATAGAAGAAATGGAGAATGAATACATGTGCATACAATTCATGATTAGGAAAGAGAAAAATTATGGTGACGAGAAATAAGGGATGGGATTCGTTTAGGTGTATTTAGAATGCAATAATTGAGCTTCAATGTAGAGAGAACTTAAATTGATAATGCATTTGATACTATACACCAAGGTATGAGGAACCAAGGTGATTGAGTATCACATGCATAGGACTGACACAAAAAACACACAGGTTGTTCCAACATCCTACAAGTCACAAAGGGGTCATTTGGAGAGGTTGATGTTGGAAAACCACAATAACAAGAGTATTCTCTAATGTAACACAAGATCACAATGAATCTTGGTGGGTACAACACTAGAAAACTAGGAAAACAAGATCACCAAAATCCAAGACATGCCCTTGTTTCTACCAGCCAAAGCACACCATGATATGATGGATCGTGGCAACCTCAAGTAGGTAGAGTAGGAAGCTCAGAAACAAAAATTTGAAAGCACCCCAACAAAAATAATAAGAGATCTCAAGTATCCTTTGTCATAAGGATGATAGGTGGGTTGATGTGGTCTGATATGAGGAATGATATATCATATGAACATTAGAGATAGATGGGATAGATCCTAGGATTCGTATGACAAGGGATATTAAAGATAATTATAATTATAGGAGGCTAAGGATTTTTTTTGTAGGCACCAAATTGGTGACACGCGAACACAAGGACAAGAACCTAATGACCAAAATATACAAGGTATAGGCACCTTCAAGGTTGAAGGAATAAGGTTTAGGGTAGAGTGTATAGGATTTACATTCAAGGGTTGAGTGTATAGTTTAGGGTTGAGGCATATGTTATGAAATGTAGAAAAAGGGATCTCAGGTCCTAATTGTAAAGAACCTAGGATGCAAAGGTGGCCTTTTTCAAAATTTTATTAGAGATGTAGATCACAAGGTGAAAAAGATTAAATTTCAGCCTTAATGGTAAGCCAATCAAACCTAGATCTACATCTAAAGGGGGGATTAGAATGGATAGAAAATATTTTAGAATTATTAAACTAATGATCCTATATACCCTAATATGAAATATGAAAGATCCTAATAACTAACAAACAAAAACAATAGTTTGTAAGTGGATATAGATGGTTTAGAGGATAGTAAACTTGCTCAAAAAATTTTGTTATGTTGTACCTACAAGGACCCATTCACCCAATGGTGAATGGCTCTTTGTACAAGGGTCCTACTCAATTTTCTAGGTCATCTAGTGCTGGATCTAAACTTCTATTTTCCACCTACAAATTTGTCAGAATGTCAAAAATGAATTCTACAACTTAGTTTATGTGTCTTGACAACTTTGATGACAACAAATGCAACATTGAAAAAATAAATTCAAGCTCTCTTCAATCCTTCTTCAACCTATAACCTGCACATACACAAAGATGGAAAAAAAATTGTGTCATAGAGGGGTTTTCCTCAGTCAAACCCCATGAATAGTGTTCCCAATTTCACAATGGTGATGTCAATGATAAAAACCTTAATGGAAAAGAAGGAAATGATGAATGACCAATTTATTTCAACTCACCACCCTTCAATAGCTTTCTTGAAGGACTGATGACATACACATCACTTCAAGGGAATTGGATCTTGCTTGCTTGATTTTCTTGAATGCTTGAATGCATGAAGACCTACAACACTTTTTAGCCTTCATAAGACAACATGAACACACATAAAATTTGACATGATGTTAGGATCTTGAATGCTACTACAAATGACTGATAATTCTTGATCATAAGTTCCAAATTATTGCTTCTTGCTAGTTAGATTTAAAAGAAAAAGGACTGTATTTATAGGTGTTTATTTAATTTCCCATAAATTAGATTCCAAAAGTTGACACTTACAATTTGAATTTTGATCATTAAAATACTGCCAAAAACATATTTTAATTTGGGTCCTGGCCTAAAATTCCAAGACACACATGCTCCAAGGTAATTTAATTATTAAATGTATTTATTTAATGTTGGTTCTCCTTTCGGAAAATGGTAAGAATAAGGATTTGGAAAGCATAGTATGGAAAAATAGAAGCTTAATCAAGTCCAATAAATTAAGGGACCCAAACATAGTGTGAAATTATAAAGGTGTACAATTTTCTACACTACATTTAGCTCCCACTTTAGTGAAAGTATGGACTTACACTCAAACTCACACTAAAGTAGATAAATATATGTCAAGAGGGGTCCAAGTGCACAAGTGTTAGAAAGATAGGATGACAAATATTCAAGGGAGATGGCCAAACCCCCAGGATTTCAGATCCCATGGCAAACCAACATAGGCACAAATGAACACACACGTGTGTAAGATATAAGGTACACAAACATACAATTTCAAAGCTGATGCTAAAAAGGAAAAAATGAAAAAGGGATCCTAGGTCCTAAGTGTAAAGAACCTAGGATGCAAAGGTGGCCTTTTTCCAAATTTATTTAGAGATGTAGATCACAAGGTGCAAAAGATTAAATTTCAGCCCTAATGGTGAGCCAAGTAGACCTGGATCTACATCTAAAGGGGGATTAGAATGGATTGGAAATTGTAACATGGTTAGGTAATATGATCAAATGCAATTGAAATTAACTAAGAAAACAAGTAATTGATCATACTAAACCATATTTAATGAGATTCTTCATAATTACCAAATAAAATTTAATTAAAGCATGAAATATCAAAGTAATGCCATTAAAAACCTAATTAGAAAATGTAAACCTCAATACCATTGGGGGATTAGTGTTGGAACTGATGTGGAGTGCTTAGCTTCAAGCCTAATCCATGGTTGATGATGCAAAATATTCAAAGGTTGATGATAATGGTGATTCACAAATGTAATTGGCTTAAGGATGAGTATGAAAATGAGTAGAGTTTGGTTACTTAAATGTTGGTAAATGAGAATTCATATAAAATGAAGACTATTTATAGATTTTTGGAATGAATAAATGGTTGAGATTGAATTAGCTAATCTAAGGGTGAAATTGAAGGAGAGAAGATGGCATGGATAAAAGATGAAATCAAGGGTTGATAATGCATAATGACATGGATTAGGGATTTTAATCAAAGGTCCAAATTGCTTGAGACAATAACAAATCTCTTAATTTTAGGAGCATGTGGGAGATATTTCCATGTGGAGGGAGAATTTTGAATTTGAAAAGGGAATATTCTATGAGAATATTCTTTGAATGATTGGAGGAAATTAACCAATTAAACAATTTAGAAATTATTTAATTGTGCAAGTGGAGGAAATTAGGAACTTTAATTAAACAATTAGGAATTGTTTAATCAAGGTGGGATTTATGGCATTTAATTAAATAACTTGCATTATTTAATCAAAAGATAAGAAAATTAGTGTGAGATGATGAATTAATTAATTAAAATTAATTATTTAATTAACAGGGGAAAATAGTGAATTTAATTGAACAATTGACATTATTTAATTAAATAGATGAATTCAGATGAATCAGGAGAGAAATGGTGTTAATAGTCAAAATCTCAGTGTGTGATATGCTTAGGACATTTTTAGGTGTCTACATTTTTCCCCACTTTGAAGTGGGGTACTTGTTGTGTTGCTTCAAAGAACTAATACTCTACTTAGACCAATATTGCTCATATCATTTTTATTTTTTTTACTTTTCAGATGCCCCACTGTGCCCCAATGGATGAAGGAATTTTGGTATGCTACCCCCTCGAGATATCAAGAAAAAAACTAAATTTCAATTTGATCTCACAAAAAAGCTATAGGAATAGTTTGGCTGTGAAGAGGATGAGAAATAAGTCCTAGGACCTTGACGAAGTGACCATGACAGGCTACAAAGCAAGAAAATGGAGATACATGGCTAAAACCCTAGGTTTGGTAGTGCATATATGTGAATTTAGGTCACTTTCAAGCTCATTTGCATACTTTACTTTTGAGAATTTGAGAGATCTTAGAGTGATTCTATGCAAACTTCCTCCATAGCACCTAACACTATGGTGCGAAGAGCGCTTCCCCCACACTACATAGACTGAGTCTACAAGTTCTAGCAGCCAGTCGATGTAGGACCACTGGTATGTACCCTAAAAAAATTTCCTTGCATGCATTTAGAGGTAGTGAAATGTATGGCAGATTAGGTCAAACAAAGGCATCGGAGTTTTTTTGACACTTTTGAAATGTGACACAACACCTCTAAAAAATATGGAAAATCCTTTACATTAGGCATCATTGCTCGGCATATGCATTAGAGTTTGAAAATTATTTGACACTTTTGCTATTTATTAATACATTTGCACTAAATATAGCAATGCTTTTGCATAATTTTAGAGGCTCATGTTTGTATAGCAACACATTTATATTATGACAATGCCTTTACACAATAGTGATGTGTTTGCTAATCCAACAGTGCGACGCCTTTGCATTAAAGGCTCACTTTTTTATTTTAGGGATTCTGACTTAGATTTCATTTCTAAATTTTAAGAAAATTGACATTGTGTGTGTTATGCGTGTAGGAGATATTTCATTCATTTCTTTCATGGGAGCGAAGGCCATAGATTCTAGAGAAAATCACCAGGTTAGGCAACTTCGGTGTTATGTTCTTAGGAGCGATTGAACTTTATCACATTGTGTTCATGCTAGAGATTAGGATGCATATAACTTTGATGACTGTATTAGTAGCATTGGCACTCAGAGACCTATTTATTCCACATTCCAACAGGCGAGGTGACAGTGACCCTGAGGATTTGTGGAGGATCCTGAGGGTACCAATCCATGGTGAGATGATAATTTATGATGCATACCTTTGCCTTGATGCTATGTTTGACATTCTAGGAGTTGAGGATCTTCAGTTGGAGGGAGGTTAGATTGACTTACGATGATTTATTAGCAAGGCTAGTGATCTCTTCTTGGTTATTTTGAGGCTCATTGATGGTGGCCTTTCCTATGTACATGTGTAGAGGCAATGTAGTTTGACTATCATGTTTTTTTATTTTGATTTTTTTGACCTTTTTATGGGGCTTTGACTTGATTTGGATTTTTTTGAATTTTGACATGATTTGGATATTTTTAGATTTTGAGGATGTTTCGAATATTTTTGGGATTTTGAAATCTTTCAAATGTTTCTAGATTTTAAGATATTTTGATTATTTTTGGATTTTGAGATGTTTCAAATTTTTTTGGATTTTGAGGATTTTTTTGATGTTTTTTGGATTTTAAGATATTTCAAATGTGTTTGGATTTTCTAAATGATACCTAGATCATGATGTCTATATCACATTGTGAGATATTGGACATGGATCAGGAGTTATTTGAAAGCTAGGTGCAAGTACTTGCCCCGGTCTTACAATGTTTGATATGTTGTGAGCGAATTCATAGAAGGATAATGAATGGATAAGCATGCAAAGGATACCAAAGATCTTTCTTTGACAAGATCATCAGGATCATGTTATAGGTTGTGAGATTTCATGAGATAAAAGTTGGATCAATGATAAAGACCATGTCAAGATTTTTTCATGAGAAAGGTTGAAGTACGTGTTTAACCTTTATCAAGATCAAGAGATTTTCACAAATGGATAAAGATGGATTGGATCATGGATAGAGGGAAAGTTGAATTAATTATGGAGAAGAGGAAATGCTTCCACTTGAAATGACACACATAAATGCTTGATTCTACTCATGATGCTTGTTTGCTAGGTTTTCATCATGGTACTTGTCCAAAGTGCCACCAAAGTGGTTTTCACTAGAGGACAATTTTTCTCTTTACTATTTTATTGAATTTTTACTCTTTTAGGAATTTTTGAAGGTTTAGACCATGTTGAACCACCTAGTGGTTTTTGATGTAGATGTTGTTGTCATGATATGCCAATGATATCCTACCTGGATGAGTTGGTTTTCCAAGATATAGGAACTTATATGTAACCCTTGAGAATTTTTATCTTCTTTATCAATATTGGAGTTAACCTCATCTAGATGCACACATCACAATAGAGTTCCCTTAGAGTCCTTATGATAAAGTGCGGTTGCCAAGATATAGTTAATGCGAGAGTTGGATATCATGGGTGTCAAAGTGGATGGTGGAATGGGATGAGGAATATAAGATGTAGATGGATTGGTTGATAGTTTGGAATCTGTGACTCTCCAAAGTTGGGATGATGAGAAATGAGGAGTGGATATGAAATTGCAAGGGGAATTAGGACCAACTTCTTGATATACCTTGTATGCCACTTTTGAAGCCTTTTTTGCATCGATGGACATTTGTGATGGATGGAATTCCATTTTTTTTTTTCCCATAGTTTCTTTGACTAATGAATTTTGATAGGGACAATTTTCTTTCTTTTACTTTGGCATCCATTTGAATTTTATTTTTCCATTTTTATTTTCTAATTCTTTTAATTTTATGACTTACTCTTTTCTTTGATATCAACTTTTCCCTTTGTGTTGGTCCCAACATGTGGGTGAAGAGGTATGATGACGATTCATGATATGGTTGGTTGTAGAGTTAGTAGTAGCTTTACCATAAGGACTCTTCATGCTCCCCATGTTGATATTTACACTAGATAAAGTTTCACCCAGTATTGTGGAGGTAATACTAACATGATTAGATTCACTAATTATGGAAGAAATTATTCCTCGTTGCTCAAGTTTGTTGACTATCTGCATTGATTCCAAGATACCATATTTATGTAGGCCTAATTGTTTTCCCTAATAATAAATTTGCTGACATACTGCCATTGAATATGATTTTTCTTGAAAACATCATGAGACTAATTCTATGCTATATTGGGAATCCTCACAAGGAATAGTAGATGTAGATTTTGATTGTTCCTTAACAGATGCTTGTGATTCATAGTCAATGTAAGAGTCTTGGTATGTGCTTTGAGTCTCTATAAGTTCCACTATTACTTGATCATTTTTTATGTTTCTAAGAGTATGAGACCCTTTTTTTGGATGAATATCATCTACATGTTCATTAGAAGGAAGCATCTCATGGGTAGGAGTTGGTATATAAGTATGGTCATCATTCTTGAAATCTTGGATGGATTGGAATATATTCATTAAGTCATGATAGTATTTTAGGGTAATGAGTTCTTCATCACAACTTATGTCAGAGAAATTGTCACTAACAACTTGGAAAATGCTATGGAGATCATGATAGTTATTTGAAGACATGAGATCTTGATCTTGACTCAATTTAAAACAACTTTCCTAAACTTAGGATTATTTTTTTGAATGACTCTTGGGTGGATGATATAGCTTGGATGAAAGACTCTTCTCTAGTCTTAATGGGCTTAGATGAGGTGATGGAAGTTTCTTGTCACTTTGGAACTTCTTCAATATGGACAATCATGAAGTAATATGAGGGATTTATGTTACAATCTGAGACGTATTTAATGTCATTTTAATATGAAACATTGTTGGAAACTGTTGATTGATCTTTATTATGCATTGGGAATGTGTCTTGATACACGTCCAATTCCTCATCTTGTGAAGAATGAGTAGTATTGATATGTCCTACTACATTATCATAGGTATGATTCACATTATGGCAACAAAAAATGTACTCCCTTTTGGAGATAGTACAATCCCTTGCTTAATTTGGACCTATTTTGGTACCCTTGCATTCATGACCCTTTAAATCATCATTAATAGGATCCTAAGACCTTTTATTATGGATCTTGAGGCTTATTTCAACTAAAATCCTAACAAAATCAACAAAAGCATTAAATTTTCTAACCCATCATTGGCCCACCCTAAAAAGCTAGGGTGGGACTCATATGCCACCTTGGGCATATGAGTCCCACTAGGTGGGACCCATACGCCACAAGTGGCGTATGAGTCTCGTGTGGCCTATTTTGAGGGTTTAAGTGGGAAATTCAAGTTTTTAATTCAAAATTTTGGTTGATATAATCTTTTGAGATCTAAATAATGGTAAATCAGGTGTATTTCCTATATAAACAAGCTTCTAAGTCATTATTTTCAATCTAGAGAAAGAAATTCAAGATCTAAGAATTCATAAGCACTCAAGAATTCTTTCGCAAGAGTATTCAAAAGAAAGTAGCAAGCAAAGTTGAAGTCTTGGAGCAACATTTTAGTGTTTTTGCAAGTCTTCAAGCTCACTTTCATTCAAGATCTAGCATTGTCATGGATTGATAATGGTTTCCTAAGGTGAATCATGATGGATTATAGGTTGTGGAGATGGAACTAGCCATCAAACCAAGCCTAATGACTTGCTTCCTAAGTGATTCCATCCTCCATTATCACTCTACTTTCAGCCTAAGGAATATATATGCATTATTATGACTTGTTAAGGTGATTGGGGATCTACCAAAGTGAGTCATTCAGCTTCATGCTTCATTCATGCATCTCATTCTAACACATTAGAATAGGGTTGCATTGCATTTCTGATTTCCTAATCTTAGATACACTTAAGGTTAGGGTTTATATTCACATTTACATTCAAGATCTATTATTTCTATCAAGATTTAATTACCAAACTGGGGGTTTGACCAAGGAAAACCCCCCATAAGAAAATCAGCAATATATTTTGTTTTGTAGGTCTTTTGACAGGTTCAAATCCAAAAATCAAATTGGGAAGAAAGAGAAAATATTGGAGAGAAGATTTGGACTTTGATTTTTGAGAAAGAAAAATGGGACTGATACACCACAAGTGGTGTTTGAGTCCTAGTACAAGCAATTTTCTAGATTTTTGAAGATTATGAGTCTACACTGCTAGATTCCTATTTCAACCCAGAAACCCTAGACTAGGATTGATACGACCAGCCTGGAATATGAGTCCCAGTGTGCCCTTAAGTTTTCATTTTCAGAGTTTCAGAGCTTTTTCCTAGCATATTTAGATTCCCAGGTGCACCATTTTGATTTCTTAGTTTTTTGTTCTATTTTACATTCATTTCTAGGTCATTTTGTGAAATTTTTCCTATCATTAGGTTTCATACTTATTTCTTTCATGTTTCATGTCTTTCCAAGCCCTAGCTTTGTGGTGAACCCCTCTTTATTCATTAATCATACCCTAGGACAACCCTATTGCAAGATCTCTTTCCCCCTTTCTACATTCAAATTAAGATCTCTAGGGTTTCCTTGAGTGAAACAAGTGTGTGAAATAGGAATCATATCTAACCACCTATTTCCATTGTTTCATTTTGGTGAACCTATATTTAGAACATATTAAATCTGATTTGGAGTGCATCATCATCCTAGATCTAGCTTGCATTAACATTGCATTAGGGTTTGCATTAGTTAATTGAAATTCTAGGGTTTCTAAATATTGTATTAGTGAAAGTGCATAGAGGTTGCATTTTTGCATCTTGCATCATTGAATTTCATCTGAAATTTGCATTTTCTCTTATTTTAGACATCATACAAACTAGAAAGCATAAATTTCACTTAGAATTTTTTGAAATCTTTGCAAAAACCCTGAACTGGGACTCATACGCCCCTTTGGGTGATTTAGTCTCAGTACAAGAGATTTTGCATGATTTATGGGCATTCTGTGGTGACTATTATTCAACATTTAAACCCCTGAAAAACCTTGATTGGGACTCATAATGCCCCTCTGGGTTATTTAGTCCCGTTTTAGATTTTAAACTACATTTTCTAGCATTGAATTCTCTATTTTTGTGTTTTTGTTTTCTACTATTAGTTATTGGTTTCAATTTGTAAAGTTTATGTTACATTAATTTCATTTGATTTAGCTTATTTTACATTCAATTCTATTGTGGATAAAATTAGATTACTGTACTTTTCATTTTCAACATTAGTTCATATTTCAATTAGATTAGGTAACATTTGGAATTCATTAGAAAACAAAAATAAAAAAACCTATAAAATTGATGAACCACTTGGAGAAAACATAGTTATTTGAGTATGTCAAATATCTTTTTCCAAGTTAACCTAACCCTCAATCCTTTTAGTAGTGAAGATGAATCCCTTAAGGATTTCATCTCACAAGGTTCATCCACTAAGGTTTGTTACGACAAACTGAAACCAAGAGAAGTTAACGTGATTCAACCTCAACTTATCCCTTACCCACCTTCACACAAATCTCAAATTCAAAAAAAACCTATTTTCACCCTTGAACCACCTAAGAAGAATGTTATGCGGCAATCAAGTTATAATACCATTTGTCATACATATAACACTAGAAACAATCCACAACAAAAACAACCAACTACAACATCTTTACCTTTGCCTAATCCCATATTGCCTAGCACTCCTTGTTTTCCTTTGAATAGTGGAAAGGAGTATGATCTTGTTGAACAACTTAAGAATACTCCTGCAAATATATCCCTATGGGACCTAATTCAAAATTCACCTAATTATCACTCCATGATTCAAACTTCCTTGCAACAACTAGTGGTTCCCTCTGGTACAAATGAAAATGATGTGGTAGCTCTAATACAAGGAATGAATGCAGTTAATGTAGACATTACTTTTCATCAACATGAGCTACCTCCTTTGGAAATGAGAAAGAAAAATGATGTCTTTATGATAATAGCAATGTAATAGGTTAGGAATAAAAAGAACCCTTGTTGAAATGGCTCGCCCTTAATGTGTGTAGTGTGACCCTTTTGGATAGACTTGGTATGGAAAAATGAAGAATTCAACCTAAATCCTTATTGATTCGAGGATTTGACAATGTAGGAAAGCAACCGCTTGGTGTGATTACTTTTCCTATTACAGTTGGAAAAGCTACCTTGAAACTCCTATTCATGTCATGCCCGATAATCTTTCATACAATCTTCTTTTAGGGCGACCTTGGATTCATGAGATGAATGTTGTGCCTTCAACTCTTCATCATATAATGAAGTATGTCTATAAAAATAAGGTATACCAAATTGAAATAGACCCTAAGCTTGAAAGTTTCTTACAAGTTGAAAAAGGAATTACAAGTCCTCTAAACAGATTGATTCCAACATTGAACATAGAACCTATGAAAGAAGAAGAACAAGAGATGGAAACGATGTCAACGCTATTAGAAGATGATTGGGGTTCCTTAGAGTTTACACCTTTGTCTATGGGATAATACATAATCACAAGAAAAAGAGATGAAAAACAACAACCAATGTTGATGTCAACTCAGAACATGGAAGAAAACTCACAAGCATCTACCTCATCTACCCTTGAAGAGGACACAAGCTTTGCAACAAACTTCAATGAGATAGATTATCAACAACCACCAAACCCAAAAGTAATGGAGAGACTCTATGGAAAAGGTTATGAACTTATGAAACAACTTGGCTATAGTGGAAAAGGATGTGGAAAGAAAGTACAAGGCATTTGTGTTCCTATAGAGCCTAACACTCGAGAAATAAAAAGTGGTTTGGGATATTGTCCTTCTATGATAACGCAAGCATCCTGAATTGCTTGATATGACTTGTGAACCATCATGGGAATAATTTGAAGATGATGAAGCCTTGAAAAAAATTCTAGGAGTTTATGAAAAACCATCTACTCCTAAAAATAAATGGGTTACATGTGCTATCATTAGTGCCAAGAAAAAAGATGGAGAAAAGGAAAGTAATGAGATTGAAAAGAACAACAAAGAATACAACTCTAAATTTCCAAAACAAGGTGCACCTCCTTTAGGAGATACAATTGATGTACCAATGGAAATTAACAATAAGGATAAAGTGATTGATATAGGAAAGTTCCTTGATGAAGATTAACAAGAGGACCATGCAACATTGCTTCATGACTTTCCCAATTTTTTTCTTGGACTTATTTGGATATGTCAGGAATTGATGCTAAGATAGTGATGCACAACATAGTCCTTGTTGAAAATGCTAAACCAGTAAGACAAAAGATATGAAAGATAAATCCTAAGATAGCCTTACTAGTTAAGGACGAGATTGAAAAACTCCTTGAAGCTGGTTTATACGACCTATAGATTATTCTCCTTGGATCTCAAACATTGTTGCAATTGTGAAACTTGATAATCGTATTAGGATGTGTACAAAATTTCATGATTTGAATAAAGCATCTTTAAAAGATGATTTCCCCCTTCCTAATATTGACATGATAGTGGAATCGACTATGGGACATGCTTTGTTAGCATTCATGGATGGATTCTCTGGATATAATCAAATATTTATCAAGCTTCAAGATCAATACAAAATAGAATTTACAATAGTTTGGGGAACATTTTTTTTGGTAATGATGCTCTTTGGATTAAAGAATGCAGGCACAACATATCAACGTGCTATGACATTGATATTTTATGATTACATACATAATAATTCAGAAGATTATGTTGATGATATTCTAGCCAAATCTTTAACCTGACAAGACAATGTGAATATCCTTCGAAAGATCTTTGAGTGAATGCAAAAATACAATGTGATATTGAATCTGAAAAAGTGTGTCTTTGGTGTAGATAGTGGAATTTTTTTAGGATTTATCATATCTCATAGAGGCATTGAAGTGGAAATGAAGAAAATTGATGCTATGGTTAACATGCCACCCCCTCGAAACAATTCCCAATTGCATACTTTACAAGGAAGAATTCAGGCTATCCATCATTTTGTAGCATCCCTAGTAGACCAAACATTACCATTTACACATCTTCTTAAGAAAGATGTGCAGTTTAATTGGAATAGGGATTGTAAATAGGCTTTTGAGAGTTTGAAATATTACCTTGCTAGTCAACCTATTTTACAACCCACTATGCAAAAAAAACCATTCATCCTTTACACAGAAGCATCGTCCCAGGATCTCGCAACATTGTTGGTTCAACAAGACGAAAATGGTAAAGAACATCATGTTTATTACATTAGCCAAACTTTGATTGATTATGAAAAACGATACACAACAATAGAGAAACAATGTTTGGCTCTTGTATTCGCTACTAGTAAATTGAGACATTACCTATTAAATGTTGAAATACATGTGATGACGAAATCAGATCCTTTAAAACAAATTTTCACTATAACAAACTTATCAGGACACTTAGCTAAGTGGGTTATGTTGTTAACTGAGTTTGACCTTAAGTTTGTTTCACAAAAAGAAATTAAAGGACAAGCCTTGACCGACCAAATAGCTGATGGTCCTTCCCCTTTAGCATTACCTAATAATGATTCATTCTCTAGCTATAATGTGTTGACAATTGAAACAAATACATGGGAGTTATATTTCAATGGATCTAAGTGTAGAATCGGCTTGGGTGCAGGGGTTATCATAACCCCGCCCGCGGGAGAGCCTATTCCCTTGTCTTATCGCTTAAACTTCCCATGCACTAACAGCACTACAGAGTATGAAGCATTACTTTCCATACTGCATGCTACTTTAATAATGGGAGATCGATACATTAGGATACTCGGTGATTCATAATTATTCATTAAACAAATAAAAAAAATGTATCAAGTGAAACATGACAAATTATCAAAATACAAGGATCTCACAATGAATTTGTTAGAAAAGTTTGATTTGTACACCATTGACAACATCCCATGAAAAGATAATCAACATGTGGATGCAATGGTGAGTGCAACTTCTCTTATATCACCTCAAGACCCTTCAAAAGACTTCACATTTATTGTGCATACAGTTATGAAACCATCAATAGAAGATAAAATAGAATAAGTATTATCAACCACCATGGAAAGCTAGAGTGAATGGTACACACTAATATTTAACTATTCAAAATACAATACCTTTCCTGAGCCGACAACTAAGAACATTCACACTCACCTTCAGAAGCTTGCATCTAAATATATAATTCTTTTTGATGTGTTGTATCGGAGATCCTTTGATGGTCTCTTACTTATATGTCTTAAAAAATTTGAAATCCCCATAGCACTTGAACAAGCTCATGTAGGTGCTTGTGGGGGTCACTTTAGAGGAAGATCATTAGTTCAAAAAATAACCCACATAGGATACTGTTGGATACATATGGAACAAGATTGCTTTGCATACATTAAGAAATGTCACAAATGTCAAGAACGTAAGATTTTGATTCATGATCCTACCTCTGAACTTTATGCTCAAGTTCCTATGTGGACCTTTTCAATATGGGGTTTGGATCTTATCAAAAAAATCTCACCACCTTCCTTTGCTGGACATACATTCATAATCACTACTACACACTATTTCACAAAATGGGTAGAAGTAATTCCTATTCGCTCAACAACTGCCGATGTAATATGTCATTTCATATTGGAACACATTTTTGCTTGATTCAAACTTCCTTCTATGTTAGTTTTAGAAAATGGGACACCATTTAAGAATAATGATGTGAAGAAGTTATTAGATACATTTAACATCCAACATCATTTCTCAGCACCCTACTACCTACAATCTAATGGTCAAGCCAAATCAACTAATAAAACCCTTGAACAAATCTTAAATAAAATGATAAGCAAACATAATAAGGATTGGCATACACAGCTAACATATGCGCTATGGGCCTATTGTACGAATGCTAGATTATCCACTAGGACAACCCATTATAACCTTGTCTATGGAACCGAGGCAATAATTCCCTTGGAGTTAGAAATTCCTACATTAAGATTCGCTCTTTAGGGATTATTGATGATAGTACTTACAAGGAACAATGATTACATCAGCTTGAAATGCTTGACATATAGTGCATTAACGCTCTTGAGCACCTTCAATATTACTCTAGAAGAAAACAATGTACTTACAATGATAATGTCATTCCTCAAATATTTACTAAAGGTGATTTGGTGTTATTTGTGAATCAACGTAACGTCAATGTCACCCTGACTGGGAAAGGAAAATTCAACCCTAATTGGTTAGGACCTCATTTAATTAATGAGAGTTATGGGTCTAGAGCATATACGTTAACAAAAATAGATGGGACACCTCTTAAAGAACCTATTAATATTGTGCATTTATGCTGGTACTATATCTTATCTTCTTGAATAGTTTGATTGATAAAACAGTGGTGTTAGAGTTAGTAGATGAAATTCTATGTTCTCTCACATTGCTTCGTTCTTGAAAAATAATTATCTGTGTCTTGAATACTAAAGTAATTATTTAAATTTATTTTAAGTGTTTACTTTAGGTTCATACTATTCAAGATAATCTAGTATGTTGTGTTAGATTAGATCCTTATATGCATTTAATGTTCTACAATTAGATCATACATGCATTTAATTTAGCATAACATAATCACAATGTTTTATCTAAAAGAAACTATAATAGTTTTAATTAGATCACATAAAGAATGTTAGATCACATAGACATCTATTAAATAGTCCTACAAATATTTTTTGATAAATCACATTTCCATTTAACTTAAAACACATAAGCATAAATAATCAAACATCAAATGATCATATATGTATATCAAATTTTTAAATACACATCATCACATATACAATGCTAGGGTGGCTTATGAATACTAGATCCCTCAAGATTCGGTGATCGCATCTATCTAGACATAGTCTATCAAGAGATAATAGTATTTGATCATGATCGTGAACTAATAAGCACATCCAAAGCATACTATAGACCTTGTGCTCATCCAACAGCCGTAGTTTCCCATCCAATGGCCTCTAGATGCTCTCACTCTATGTGGTCTCTGTCTGCCTATAGCCTGGCTACCTCTGCATGGAGTCTCTCAACCTCCACTAGACCGCGAGACAATCAAATCTCCTCATAGGTAGCCTTGAATCAATCAAGATTCCTTGTAGCACCCTCATACGCTGCTCTCAATTTGACATAAGGATTGAATAGCTCTAGGTCCTGCTCCAGAATGGGTGGAGGCACGTAGTCTATACCAGTAGATTGCTCAAAGACTAACAGAGGAAAAATCTCTACAGATACCTATCAGTAGAGATCGTGTAAATATCTCACAAACCATGCAAACATATAAATCATAAATATAATCAATAAGCATCATGATATATATACATAAATTAAAAGTATATCCATGAAAATAAGCATAAGAATAACAATAAATAAAATGTCATCACCAAGATCCCTAGCTGGTTGTGTAAAGATAGCCTCATCCTATGTAGAAGGCATGGAGGATGTGCTAGCCTCTCCATGTTGGTAAGTGGAGGTGTGTATCACAGCTACCGACTGTGCTCTGGTAACATGGGTGGGAGCCAGATCTCCCCACTCATGAGCAATTGAATCCTCATCTACCATAGCACTGCCCTCACTCATTAGCTGCTCCTCCTCCAGCTCCTCCTCCTCCTCCCTCTCCTCTCTCTCATATTTTTGGTCTACATCCTCATTGTAATCCTCATCTATCTCATCTACAAATAGATCTGATGCCCCAAGTCTTGTATCTTCACCTATCTCATCCTCCCCATCCCTTTGATCTAGAAGTGGTCCTGCAAAGCCTATAGGATGATCTATCAAGAATACAGGAGTTGGTCATGCTACTGCCCACCACTCCTCATATGTATCAGTTGCACCAGTGTCATTAGTGTCAGAGACTAGGGGCATGTCAAGATTTTCATCCTTTGAATCACTGGATCTAACATCATCCACTATCAGTTGCCTAGTATCTCCTAGCCTCTGGGCACTCTACACTAACCACCTATAGAAAGGTCATTCTACTAGTGGTACCTATGTCTGGCCAAATTGGCACATAACACGATTGTAGTAGAATGGTCTTACTACATAATCATGTCAACCATGTAGAAATTTTTCCATCTACATCCTCCTCAACTATCAGGTCTCATCTAGCCACTGTGGTATCAGCTAGTATGGTCTCCACATGATCTCCTCCTAACCTAGTTAGTCAAATCTAACCCTCCAAAAGTTTAAATGCTCGTACTGCCATGACCACCTTAGTGGATAGTTAAATGTACATAGATATCCTAGGGCTGATATAGATGGAAACCTTCTTAGCCTAGTGCATGTGATATGCTCTAAGAACCAAACCTGCAGTACCATACAATGTACCATGATGTTGAACTCGTGATATGCGAACTGCCCTAGATCACAATACAAATGAGCAAGGATGTTGTGCCCTAGGCATATACGGTCCTCTGGTGCACCATCTATCGTATCATGTGGACTAGTCTTTGTCTAGATGTGCTCCTCGACCATCACAAATGAGTACTAGTAACACTGTGAAAATCATGATTTGTACCAAAATTGGTGCTCGCAAGTAGAGAGCAATGATAACTCAATGCATGGCCCCACGATCTCATCCCAAATCGGACCTCCAAGGAAAAATTGAATATTGTATTTCATCTCATGAATAAACAATCCCCTATGAAATAGATTATCTCACCTCAAATCAAAATGTGAAGAATGTGATGTATATCCTCCAAGGTGATCATCATCTCACCTGTAGGAAGATGAAACATACAGGTGTCTACATCCCATCTCTCTGAAAGTGCCATCAACATGGCGTCATGGTACCTCATGGGAGGCATGAGGTACACCCAGTATAATCATGTGCTCTGTAAAATTTGTGTTTGCCTCTAATAATGTCGATATTAGGTCTCGTATGCAATAGAATTGTTTGCCACCGAGATGCTGTCATGACTGAGGTGGAACCTAACAAAAAAAGAAAAAATATGTCCTATAAGCATTCTAAAATAAAAAATCTATACATCAACAATAAAAAAAGTGTACTAAATTTGTTCTATTGTACTTTTCTAAGGGTCCTAGACACTTTATATCCCTTTTGGGACACTTCGTGAATAAATAGGACACTTTGCAAAAAAGTGGGACACTTCGCGACAAAAGGGGACACTTTGTGAAAAAAGGGGACACTAAGTGAAAAAAGGGATGCTTTGTGAATTTTTTTTCTAGGGTCCTATATCTACCTAGAAATGCATAAAAAAAAAATCTAAGGGATAAAGATCAACTCACCTGATGCGACAACTCACCTTGATCTATCTCTTCCCGCAGACTCTCGAGTCTCGAAGGCATGTATTCTTGATGGCCCAACATCTTCACTCACTCTCCAAAAATTCAAACTACAAGAAGGTAAAAAGACAAAATGATTACACAATAATTCACTTTTACTCTTATATATGTTTAAATTAAGTCTTTTGCATATTAGGGTTAAAAGTGCTTTTTATTCAAACTAACATATCGGGGGCTAGAGAACTTCATTTTTGATGATGTCTATTGCGTTGGAATCATGGTTCTGCTCCTGTTCTCATCAAATGTATATCACTATGTTGTATGGTACTTGTAAATACCCTATGATATGACTTATCTAATTTTATGTGGTTAGATAGCTACCTTGATTCTACCTCCATAAAGAAAGAAAAATCAAGGGGAGGCATACATCTACCCTCAAATTTGATTTCATAAAAAAAGTTAGAAAAGAGGATTTTTGAAAAACTAATGAATATGTATTGTAGGATGTGGTTCCTAACATTGTGGTTTTGTAGATAGCTATAGTGGGGGCTTCATTCTCCCATGCTCACAAATGAATCCATATGAGCATCCTTTTATGAAATGAAGTTTACTGTTCAGAATCCTTTAGCTTGCATATGCACGTAGGGTCATATGGTGCTAAAGTGTGGGCTAAATGTGGCAATGGAAATTGTACTCCCTTCTTGGAGATAGTACAATCCCTTAATTTGGACCTATTTTGGTACCGTTGCATTCATGATCCTTTAAATCATCATTAACAGGCCCCTAAGACCCTTTATTATGGATATCGAGGCTTATTTCAACTAAAATCATGACAAAATCAATAAAAACATTAAATTTTCTAACCCATCATTGGCCCACCCCAAAAAACTGGGGTGGGACTCATACGCCACCTTGGGTGTATGAGTCCCCCTAGGTGGGACCCATACACCACAAGTGGCATATGAGTCCCCGTGGACACAAAAAAAGTAAACCTTCTACTTTTTCATGTTCAGGCCCTTGAAGTGGACTTTGGCTTGATTTTTCCTAGATTTAATGTTGTAATGTGGTCAACACATTCACATTAGGTCTTGGACCCTTGAGAATCATTAAGACTTCTAGGATTTCTTGTAAAGGTGTTGTGAAGTGTTGTAACCCACTTTCACAATTTTTTAGGACCGTTTCATCATAATTCACTCAAATAACTCATTTTTATCACTTACCAAGTCTTATTTCAAAGTGTTGTAACTCACTGTCACGTTTTTCTAAACTTGTCATCACTAATTTAACCCTTTATCATGTTTAAATGACCCCTTAATGCACTTTCCAGCCATTTTTAAGTGTTTTTTTTAGGATATTCCCATTGGACAACATTTAATGCCCTGTAATTCCCGACACCCACTTAATTTTCTTAAGTGGGACTAAGTCGCCAATAGGGGCGACTTAGTCCTTTTTGGCACAAAACTCAAAATTATTTAAATTTCTGGTAGGATTTTTTCTTCTAACCCTTGAGGTCATCCGTCATGTGTTATTTTTGAGAAATTTAGTAAGATCAAGTATAAATAAGGGTTTTTCCTCATTTTACATCTCCTAATCTCATACAATCTTACAACTCATTAAGCATTCAAGCAGTCTAAGCACAATCAAGTCATCCATTGGAGCATTTCATTGCATATTTTCAAATTTCTACATCCAAGGGTGGTAAGTTTATGAAATTTGCATGTTATCTATTTATCATTCTCTTTCCATTTTATTTCATTTTTAGGGTTTGATTACCAAAGTGGGGTTTGACCAAGGAACACCCCTATTCTCTAACCCTCAACCATTTTTCCTCTTTGCATGTATGTTTCAGTACTTTGTATGAAATTTTGTCAAAGAAATAGGTGTTGAAAAGTGTTAAAGAATTCATTAAAGCTATTCAAGTCAACATAACCCTAATTCAAGCTTGGAGACACTTTTTATCCCATTTTCTACATAATCAAGAGTGGACACCTGTCAGAAAAGCAAGTGCAGACCTAAAGCTAAAGAATCATGTCCCGAGATCTCCAAAATCAGAGGGTGGAATAAGCTCACTATTGGGGATTTTAGTCCTGCTTCCAGCTTGAAAAAGTGGTTTCTGCATTTTTGGATACCATTTGGTAGATTCCTGTTTTGGCAAGTTTTCCCAAAACTGGGACTAAGTCACCCAACCTGGCGTAAGTGTCCCAGTCAACATTTTTAGTCAATTTTTCAAGATTCCAGAATCTCTCCACATCAGATTTCAAATTCTAGGTGCACCTCTCCAATTGTTTGTTATTTCATCATTTACTTGTATTTTTAGGTGTTTTTACATATCACAATGTGTTTTCCACCACTTCACATTTCTTATGTTTTACATCATTAAATCATTTTATTTTCAATCAATGCATTAGTACATCATAATTATACATATTAAATTTCATTTACATTAATCTTGAGTGTAGAAATTTTCATTTTGGACCCCATTCCTTTCTCCTTTTAGGTGAAAAACCCTAGAAGGAGCTAAAGTAGTGGGAAATCCAAAATCATTATCCACATCTTGTGTGGCCTATTTTTAGGGTTTGATGAAAATTCAAGTTTTTAATTCAAAATTTTGGTTGATTTTGGCTTTTGAGATCTAAATAATGGTAAATTAGGTGTATTACCTATATAAACAAGCTTCTAAGTCATTATTTTCAATCTAGAAAGCAATTCAAGATCTAAGCATTCACAAGAACTCAAGCATTATTTCACAAGAGTATTCAAAAGCAAGTAGCAAGAAAAGTTGAAGTCTTAGAGCAACATTGTAGCATTTTTTTAGGTCTTCAATCTCACTTCCATTCAATATCTAGCATTGTTAAGGATTGATAATGGTTGCCTATGGTGAATCATGATTCTAGGTTGGGGAGATGCAACTAGCCATCAACCCAAGCCTAATGACTTTTCTCCTAAGTGATTCCATCCTCCATTATCACTCTACTTTCATCCTAAGGAATGTATATACATTATTATGACTTATTAGGGTGATTGGGGATCTCCCAAAGTGAGTCATTCATCTTCATGTTTCATTCATGCATCTCATTCTAGCACATTAGAATAGGGTTGCATTGCATTTCAGATTTCCTAATCTTAGATGCACTTAAGGTTAGGTTTTATATTCACATTTACATTCAAGATCAATTAATTCTATATAGGTTTAATTACCAAGCTAGGGGTTTGACCAAGGCAAACCACCCATAAGCAAATCAACACTATATTTTGTTTTGTAGGTCTTTTAACAAGTTCAGATCTAGAAATTAGATTGGGAAGAAAGAGAAGAGATTGGAGAGTAGATCTGGACTTTTATGTTTTTAGAAAGCAAAATGGGATTAATACGCCACAAGTGGCGTATGAGTCCCAGTACATGCAATTTTCTAGATTTTTGAAGATTTTGAGACTACACTGCTAGATTCTTGTTTCAACCCAAAAACCCTAGACTAGGACTAATATGCCCAGCCTGGTGTACGAGTCCCAATATGCCCTAAAGTGTGTATTTTTAGAGTTTCAAATCTTGTTCCAAGCATATTCAGATTCCCATGTGCGCCATTCTAATTTCTCAGTTTTTTGTTCTGTTTTGCATTCATTTCTAGGTCATTTTGTGAAGTTTTGCACATCATTAGGTTTAATAATTAGGTATTGCATGTTGCATGTCTTTCCAATCCCTACCTTGGTGGTGTATCCCTCTTTATAAATTAATCATACCCTAGGATAACCCTATTGCAAGATCTATTTCCCCCTTTCTACATTCGGATTGAGATCCCTAGGGTTTCCTTGAGTGAAACAAGTGTGTGAAATAGGAACCCTATCTAACCACCCTATTTATGTTGTTTCACACATTGTTATAGCTTGGCACTTTTCTAAAATCTTTGACCTTATCATGATCAGGCATTGGATTTGTATAGATTCCTAAACCTTCATTCCCTGCGTTTTTATCAACATTGACTTAACTTTGATCAATAAGGTCTTGGATGAGATGTCTGAGTTTGATACAATTTTGTGTTTTATGACCTTTTGTGCAATTGTATTGGAAAAAACACTTGTCATTGTACCAAAATGGTTTTATTTTTGGTTCAAACTAATTATGATAATTAGGAAGTTCAATGTGTTTTGATTGGATAAATTTCCTTAACATAGTTTCAATAGATTCCCCTAAGGAAGTGAATTGTCTTCGAGGAGCATTGTTTTGTCTAAGTGATGGTCCTCATGAAGGATTTGCATTTTGGACTTTTTTTGTGTGTTTTATTGTGTATGTGGGTTTTATGGTGCATTGATAACAACCTTTGCATCTACCACACCGTCACTAGTAACATTTTTATTTTTGGCCCAAAATTAGGGTTTGTCACTGGAACTAGATGGTTTGTTATTATTTTTGTAAATTTGCATTGCTCCCTCAACAATGAGGGATTTATCAATTTTAAGTCCTTTGGATATGAGTTCTTCAAATTTCATTATGCATTTCATTCCTCATTGAAAGGCTAAATCTATTTCTAAGTTTCCTACAATAATTTTGAATTGTTGTCTCTCAGGCATGGGCCATTTACATTTGATTTCTTTATGTCTCCATCTTTACAAGAAAGATGCAAAGGCTTCTCATTTGTTCTATTTAAGAGTGTAAAGTTCCTCCAAGGTTACATCTATGTCAATGTTGTAGGAAAAGTGTGCTACAAATTGATCTATTATCTCTTGGAAATTTTTTATTCCTTGGGGTAAGTGTGAAAACCACTCTATGGCTTTCCCTCCCAAACTTCTTGGGAAGAGACACATAAGATATGAATCATTGAATGATACTTCCATGCATGTGACATAAAACTCTCTAATATGCTCCTCTAGATTACCACATCCTTTGTATTTGTCAAACTTGGGTATCTCAAAATTTGGAGAAAATGGTATCATTGTGGTGCTTTGATTGAATGGATATGGGAATATATCTTGAACTATATAGGACTTTTTAGTCTTTCCCATTTGAATGTCCTAGATTTTTTGTGTTAGTGTTTGTATTTGTGAAGAGATATCCATTGGAGGATTGTTCAATGTTGAAGCACACATGTGTAAACTTGGATCGTGGTAAAGAAGAACGTTTGTGTTATAAGAACCCACTTGTAATTGATGGTTACCAATTTGATATTATGAATTTCCTTGATACATAGGACCCATTTGATAATTTCCTTGAGGTGTAAAACTGGTTTTATGTTGTGGATTTCCTTGATGTTGAGGGGATGCGCTATAATATCCATATTGATTTTGCAAGACATTATTTTGTTGTGATGGATTCGATTGTTGAAAATTGATGTATGATGATTTTTTTAGATTGTGTTGTGCCATAAATTGTTGTTGTTGTTGTTGCAACTTTTGTACCTTGTAGTATATTTTTGATGTTGCAAAAGTTGAATTTGATGTTATGTTGGTGGTTATTGGTATTGGAGATTTTGTTGATTGTGTGAGATGGTGTTGTGAGTGGATGAATGATGTTTTTGATTTGGTAAGCAGAGATTTTGAAAGGTCCCTAATCCCTTTTACATCACTAAAGATTCAACAATAAGAACATCATGACAATGAACAACAATAAAAAATAGGCCTCTCGGCCAACAAAACCAAAATCGATAGAACAACAAAGGAGGAATAGGAAACACCACCTTCAAAATAGGACATCAAGCCACACAACAAGTTGCAACATAGCAACCAACCCAACACCACCCCAAGGGTGGAAAAAACTAGATGCACAAAAAACCAATACAAATAGGTTTTAATAGGGACTTGAACCCCAAGCAACCTTCAAAACAAGCCTTACAACCAACAAAATAGGACAGTTGGCCACCCCTTGGGTTACAAAAATAACACCCAAACATCCAAACCACTAACAACATAGGCCTCATGGCCGACAGAATAGGCCAACAGTCCACCCACAAAGCAACAATATCATATGTGAAATAATTTGAGCCCATCAATGCTCCTTGAAATAGACATCCTATGGAAAAATTGTCACTCTAAGAGCCATAATCGGTGGTAGTATTGGAGGAGAAAAGAGCCCCAAACCTCCTAAAAAAATCAAATCCCATCAATTTTCCATAAAAGAACCATCCTACATCAATCCTAATACTCAGAGAAACCAATCCTGAACCATACTCAACTTTAGTACTAACAAAGGACACAACCCCCATCGACCAACTTGCCTCTCCACCTCTATAGGAGAAAGCATAACCATGCAAAAAATTCTCCCAAATAGCAATACTTTTAAAACACCAACGCCTACATAAAATTAGGTTCAACACATCAAGACCCCCTTCCAAAATAAGGGAGTGAGGGAGCCCAACAAAACACTGAGGAGCAATAGCCAGCCCAAAGCACCACCCAGCCAAAAGCACCAACTTGGTCTCTACCTCAGAATGAGAGAGCTCCCCTCTAGAAGAGAGGATGAAGTGAAAAAAAAACCATAGGTGACACCCTTCCCCTGCACAAAAAGGATCCACCTCAAAAGGAACAAACAAAGGAAAAGGTATCTTCCCAAACATGGCCACAACATCCAATTCCACCTCAATAGGAGAGGGCTCCACCTCTGAAGGAACAGTCTCCACCTCCATATAAGACCTCAGTTGTAGAACCCAATAGGAAGTTGAAACACTAGTAGAAAGAGTAGTCACCTCATCCTATGGAATCACTAGCAACTGGTATAAAAAGGAAGCTATTGAAAGCACCTCATCCAAATCACGAGAAAACCGACTTCCAAAATACTTTAGAATGAACATTTGGAGTAGCACAATGAACAAAAAAAATAAAATAACATGAGAAGAAACAACCTCTAGAGAGGAAGAAATCTCAAGAAACAACATAGTTCTGAGTAAACAAATCAGAGACAAAAATGGTACAGGAGCACCTAGATCTTGTAATGCCTTCAAAAGGCTAGGTTGTCAAATTTGTGTGTCTAAGTTCAAAATTATGTGTCAATGCTTTGTAAAGGCTAATTTGAATGTAGTAAAGTCATAAAATAAGTCACTAGGTGGTCACCTTTTCAAAATATTATCAAAAAGGTCGGAAGAGTTGTTAAAATATAATTATGTAAGAAAAAGTGCATAAATCAGGCATAAGAGGTGGTTTGAACTGATGGGAAGTTGGAAAAAATAGTTGTTATGAGGGAAACTTCTATAAAAGGCATAGTATGGCAAGGAGAAGCAACATTTTTTTATTCTTGTAACAAAATTTTAAATAAAAAGCCCCTATTTTCTGTGTGAACAACATTCTTTCCATCATTTCTTCCTTAAATTGCTAATTTAAGGGTATCAAAAAGCTAGTTCCTGTGTAATCTCCTTTTAGGAAGAGTTAGTTATCATCTTCAAGAGTTAGAAGGTTATTCCTTTAAGAAACAAAAGAAAAGAGACAATCCTCTGTGCCTTGGGCAGAGTTCCTCTTACAGTAGTTTTGAGAGTCTCTTAAAACATAAATGGTCATTCCACCGATGTAGGAAAGATGATCGGTGGAATGGATCATTTTTTTTGTTTTTTTTTTATGTTAGATAAGTGTGTGTGTGCAGGATAATAGGAATATGGAGTAGAGTTGTTACAATGCCAAAAATTGAGTTTTTCCATTAAAAAATGGAGGTTTCAAGTAGGATGTTGAAGAAATAACACATACATGGTCTAGGAGGTGGTTCTAAAAGCATAGCATGCATATTTAATCATGTTCTAGGTGGTGGCTGGTGAGTTGGAGGTCTGTAAGTGTTTCATTCACGAAACCCTCCATATTTTTGGTGTTTTCACCCTATAAACAAGGGTTTGATAGAACAGTCTGATTCTAAGTGTTTCAATCCTTGAAAATGCTAAAATACTGAGTTTTTTAATATGAGGAATGACTATTTGAACTTGGTTAGTGGTTTGGAGAATATTAAAAGGGGTCTCCATTGTAAAAAATGCCTATTTTACTAGCCTTTTCCAACGTAGAGTCTAAGTTTTGTTAGATTATTCAAAGCAGATCATTGGAAGTTCTTTTCATGTTGCCGTGGGCATTAAAAGGTATCCAAACATGCATTTTTTCTTAGTATTTTCATTTGGGTGTGAGTTCTACCCACTTTAGGGTTTGGAGTTTTAGTTGGTATGAATTGCTTTGATCTCATAAAAGAGAAGAAATCTAATAAAGTGTGGTTGTTAACTATCTTTTGGATGTTGTTACAATTGTTCCTATGCTTGGATGATGGTGTATAAGGAAGAGTTTGATATTAGGATGATTTTGGACCTGTGAATTCAATGTCTTTATATGTAAACTTGATAATCAAATAGAGTAGTGATTTAAGGGACTATTTTAGGCTTGTTGATGGAGTTCTTAGTGGTCCTGAAGTGTGAGAATAGAGGTATGGTTGTTTTCACAATGATGAAAATGGAGATACTGGAAGGTTTGGTAAGTATAATGTGTTGCCTTGGTGAATGTATTTATTGGTGGTTGCTTGAATAGGTGTTGGTAGAAGAGTATGGACCGTTTTAGTGATTTAAGTCTGATTATGGTTTGGTACTGATATTTTGATGATGCATAAGTTGAAGGATTTGGCCTAAGTGTTTTGTTGCCTTGAAGAATGAGATATATTGGTATACTAATGATGTGGTTTGTTGAGTTTGTTCAAATTGATAAATTTTGTAAAGATGCTAATGGTGAATGAGAGGACTATTTTCAAAGGTCCTGATTTGAGTTTGTTTGATTTAGATCAACTTGATGGTATGGACCATGATTTT